>APFE031519389.1:78507-205423 GCA_000404065.3 Pinus taeda | reverse complement strand
TCTTCTTGTTTTCTTCCCAATTTTCCCCAGTCATTGCTGACCAATACCTCTTTATTTTTTTCAAGCTTGAGGAGGATAACATATGCTTGTTCTATAATCCGCCCTTCGAGCAAACCTGTTGCTATATTTTAGCGAGCCTAGCGACAGTGAAACTCGTTCTTGTCCATTTGGATGAGTTTGTCGCTATTTGGTTTTAAAGAGTTTAACGACAAAGATAACCCGGTCTCTTTCAATTTTGGAGAGTCTGAAAGAAATGGAAAGAAGAATCTGAAGATTCTTTTTCGTTGTATAATCCCTAAATTCTGAAAAAGCGTAAAATAATAAAAAAATGGATGAATTTTCGATAGTTTTAACGAGCCAAACAAGACAAGCGCTCGATCTTTTTGTGTAATAATCCCTCAGGTCCAAAAAGATTAAAATCTAGAGGAGGGATAGCACTTTCGATGCCTTTTAACTAGCCGGAGAGGCCAATCGCTCGGTAATCTTTTCATATTTTATGAGTCAGGTGAAAAGAGCTTAAAGAAGACTTGTTTTCGAGGAATGAGTGATGGTTTCAGGTAGCAGCTGATTCCAGGTAAGATTTGGAATTTTCCAATCACGGCAGTGTCACAAGGATGGCTAATAGAATCACTCTTCGCAGATGTTCCTCGAAGGGGTAAACAATCATATGGGAAACCAGAGTGGAGGTAATGATGAGAACACGACCAAGGCTCAAAAGCTGGCGATAAGGCATTCACGATGGTTATTTACTGGTTCATTTTTGAATGAGCTTAAACGCTGGGGGGAAACATTTGCTCATGACTTATGTTTATTTTTTAATGAGCTTGAACTATGTGCTAAAACTTCTCGTGGGGGGTTTATTTTTTAACGAGCTTGAACCCTGCAGTAACATTGCTCACCAGTCGTATGATAAGGATGTCTCATTCAAGATGCTATTTTGAAGGGGCTTACATCTTTAAAGCTTTACCCCAAATCCTTTCTTTATACAAGTTAGGAAACGACTAGCCTTACGGGTTTAAAGGGTTAGAGGTCCTACAAATTTAAAAAATAAATAACCGCTCTTCGCTTGCATGCGGAAAGGTTTGCATGCCCCCAGGTATAGCCAAAAATTTCCAGGTTACCATGAAAGTTCCATCCGCGTAGCAGATAGAATGCTTCCTTGGCGATGTCTACCGAAAGAGACAAAGGGGAGTGGTGTAGAGATACTCCACTCACATAACCTTAACGAAGGTATCTTATTCCAGCCTGATCCCATTTTCCTATAAGGATGGGTTCGTCAGACTAGTCATATATCCTCCATGGAAACCTACTCTATACCCAAGGTTTTCATTATCGAAACAGACCAGGGTGCATGCCCCATGAGTTTCAGTCACATCCTCCTGAATCAGTCGCACTCATCAGGTGGATGGACTGGGATCGATGAGACATTCCTTGCATGAAAAGACCATTTAGGGATGGAATTTGACTATTTGCGATGTGTGAACCGAGGAATGACATTTGGTCTACAAGCTTGACCATTCTACCTTCGTGTAGAAAACACATTACTCTAAAGAGTGAGGGGAGGATGGCTCCCATGCAATAAATATAGTCGCGTCCAAGGAGTAGATTATAATCTAAGGGTCCTTGAACTACCATCACGTTCATGTGAATGGTTTTCCTTCTCAAAGTAATGGGCACATTTGGAAGGATCCCTAAAGGTCGTCTGGTTCCTTTGTCGAAGCCTGTCAGATTTCTCATTTCAGGCAAAAGCGATGGCGAACCAAGCGCTTTCCAAGCATTTGAGGAAATGATACTCACAGAAGCCCCTTCATCGATGATGGTACCAGCCATCACCATTCTGTAAGCTTGTACAATGATTCTGAATGGTACACTAGCTGGTAAACGGGGTCTGCCTAGTAGATTCCAGTCGAAGGAAACGACTAGGTTGCTTGGTGGTGGGACCGAATAGACAGCCAGATATGACTCTGATGAACTTCCTTCCTGTGATAAAGGGACGAGTGGACTGCCCCTAAGTTCATCAGAATCTATGTTTATGAAAATAATTTGAACGGTGTCGTTCTCTTTCTCTTCAGTGACGATATCATTCGAGGATGAACACTCTGAAGGCAAGACCGGGTCAACTGCCATCTCGACCTTTTGACTTTCGTTTGGTATGGATTCATAGGGTTCATTTTCAATGATAGATGCTTCGGCCAACCTTAATGATGGGCCAGCCGGATTTTCAACGAGTGGAGGACTTCGCAAGAGTTTTTTATATCCACGAGGAAGCCGTAGCAGTGAAGCAGGATGGTCATCCAAAACTCTTTTAGCTTCATCAAGGAAGGGACAATGGTGGATGGCATGATTGCCTTCACACAATTTACAAGGAAATCTAGGATTCCCTTTTTTTCCAGGTGCTTCACTTTCGTTTAGAAAAAATTTCGGCGAAATCACATAATTGATCAATTGTCGACGCGTTTCGAACCAACTAGTGTGGTTCATCGTCAGGACTAGTTGATTTCGCCGAAATTTTTTCTAAACAAGTGTTATGGATCACAGAAGTCTAAATTCCTTAATGCTTCACTTTCACTGGTTGATGGTGTGCATTCAACATGATCGTCAGAGGTTGACGCCACCGGATTGTGCAAACGAGGAGACCAGTCCCTTAAGATCCGAGGGATGTAGGGACAATCTCAGTGAAAGTGGTCTCCATTGCAAATGACACAAGGAAATTTAGGTTTTGACGGTGTTGTGTGAGGATTTTCGCTAGATGACGCTTGGTTGCCCGCTTTCGATTTTGGTTCCTTTTTCTTCTTTTCCTTTTTCTCTTTCTGCTTCTTCTTCTTCTTAGTCACTTGATTTTTAGCTTTATCGGTTTTATCAAGTGAAGAGGAAGGAGGAGAGGGAGAATCAAATGAAGTAGAAGGATGGGAGGCAACTCTAGTGTCATCTAGTTGCTGACTTGACTACTCAGGAATTACGGGATTCTGAATGGCAGAGGTAGAGAAGAGCCAGACAGGCAAACCAATTGTCAAACCTGGAAGTGACAAAGTGGCCATATGGGGTGCACCAACATCTCCCCAAGAGGAGAAGGGACTAGGATTTCTTCCAAGGGGAAATCCTTAGTTGGTAGACTCCATTTTCTCAACCTAAAAACCAACAGGGGAATTTGTGATGTTATTCCGATTAAAATAAATTTTTAACGCTTTGACACAACTTGTTTTTTCAATTTTAAAGAGTCGAGAAAAAACAAAAGATGATTCTAGTCGCCTTCGATTTTTATTGAGCCTGAAGTGACAAGTGCTCAGAGGACCTTTTCCTTTTAGGGTCTTGAAAAGGGAGAAAATTGATTCTCTGAGATCTTAGGCGAGGGTTACCAACCAATCACAAAACTACAGAATACTTTTTACGGTACAACAGTCAATCTTCCCGAATGCTGTGTTCAGTGCATTGCGATCGATAGGGCGGCAGACACGGCTTCCTAAGGATAAAGGATGGAGCCTATTGTGGTCTCCCAATATATACTCGACGGTACATGTGAGCAGAAATTCGTACTGGCACTTGCTGTCTCACAGTGGAGGAATCACCCAACCAACACTGAAAACAACAGTTACCAGGTTTTACGACGCCGGAATACGTCTCTAGCCTAGACCTCTAGATGTTGTGTGTTAGGTTCCAAAGTGTTGTTAGATTCATTAAATTTATTTTAAGTTTATCTTGCTTAACAATTTTCATTTCAGGTTCACCACGTGATGTGTATATAATTCCTAAAATGTAGTCTAAGATGATAAACAAACGTTTAATCTTCTCTTGGCAATGAAAATCCTAGCTACTAAGGAAAGAAAGTTAAGAATCTTTCAGAAAAGAGCACACAGCACATGCTAAATGCACTGTCCTAAATCAAACCAAGCAGTCGAAATGCAAATGCACATGCATGTATTTGTTTTCAGCCTTCTTAATGTATGAATGATGATAAGAAATCTATGTGCAAATCTGAATTACTTTTAAAGTGACAATACTCAACAAATTTCTTTTCTAAATGGAGTGAAGTTAAGAGAGACACTTTGCAATTTTGAAATGAAAATTTGTTTTCGACACTTTAAAAACTACTAATTCAAATCATATGCATTAGTAACTGTATAATCGACTATCAAGAACAATGGGATTGTCTTCTAAAACTAAAAACGACGGCTATGACACTTTCAGATCCAGAAATGATAGTTCAACTATGCTACTTTTTGCAAAAGAGAACTGAAAATGACGCACAATACATAAAAAACACTTACAGTTCTTTGCACTAAGGAGGCGGAATAATGCAAGAGAAGGGGGTTTTCATAGAGATACACTGACTACTACAACAAAACTCCTGAATAGGACTGAAAACAGTGAGAAAAAACCACAGTTTGAAGGTAAAGTTAACCTTCACTGACCATCGCACCTGTCACACTGTGAATTCAGTATGCAGCGCACCTACTGCACTCGGGAAGTGCGATGCATACAGTCTGCCTTGAAGGTAGGGTGCGATGGTACTAGTGTGAGACTTTAAACAAGTTTTTAGTCAGAGTTTGCAATTCGGTTTAGGGATTTAGGCCGAGTAAGTGATGTTCAGTGTATGTAGAACACATGGGTGATCTAAGGAGGTTACTAGATCCACCACTTAGGGCAATTAGATTGTTTGTAGATCGATTGTTTAATTCATAAACAAAACCTAGAGATAGACTGAAGCAACATTGATCTACTTTGCATTTGTATAACAAATGCATTTCGAAGGCTAGTTGGCTTGGCTTCAGGCTCCGTCTGTAAGTTTATAAAAGAAACAAAGATAGATAGGCTATCAAACAATCTAGTCGATCCTGAGTGGAGTTGCCATTTTGTTACCGGGAATAGTGTCCACTTGGATGCTGTTATTCCCACTAATATTGGTGGCTATTTTAGAAACAAACAAGTCTACTTTCGTTTTCCTTTATGAAAATAGATAGGAGTGGAACCAAGGATACCAACCTTAGTCTTGCGCTTGATTTCCTCTCTTTCTTGATATAGCTTTGTCGCTTCTTCTTTGTCTGCCCAGCTTCATAGAGTGCTTGTGGAATCATAGCAACATACTACTATCGAAGAACAAAGATCTATATTCATAAATAACACAGGACTAGATGTGTGTTAACCATACAAATGCATATATAATGAAACATACAAGAATATGGAGGAAAACTTGAATAGCTTTATTAAGATGAAAAGTAGCAAGAGGATTACAACCATATGTTCTGACCCAGCATTATCCTCCATCTAGGAAGCCCTTATTCACCTCAAGCAAAGCTTAGATCACCCAACACTATGAATGTACACCAGAAAACCAACAACACTTCTCTATAAGATACAAATTCCAGCCCCCGGATCTTTGTGATGAGGGATCCATATATAGATTATTATAGGGAGGTGAGTCATCTTCTGGGATCTTGATTAGTGTCCTCTCTCTGATAGTTCCTGCTTCCACTTGGAGAATGATGACCTCTTACTCATCCCTGGTCGAAAACAGAGAGGCAAGTGTCAGAGGGGAAGCTTCTGGAAGATTCCATGATCTTCCACCTCGCATTTTGTCCCTTCCATTTGTCCATTCCTGACCATTGCACCCTACAGAGGAGCAATTCAGTATGCATCACACCTTGTACACTGGGAAGGTGATATGCATCACACTCTCTACACAGGGCTTTCAGTATGGTCCAGTTTTGACCATTTATGAGCAATTTTCATTGGAGAACTTCTGGGAGATGATGTAATCAGCTGACCTTGTTCCTTTAGGCAGTGAAGCAACACTTTTAGGGACTTAGGAGCCCTCATTTTATGGAAATTTATGATTAGGGTTGAAGTGCCCAAAAATTTCTATAACATTGATACATCATGGACTAAAGACTGTCAGAGATTTCGACTTCTAAGAGTCAATGGAAGCATCATATTCTTGGTTTTTTCAACTTTTGCTATCATTCTACTATTGGGAGGTTTTTCATAGATATAACATGTGTTATGTTGAAATATTACATCATAACCATGTTTCATCAATTTTCCTACACTAATAAGGTTATGCCTCAGATGTGGAACATAATAAACATTAGGTATGTATTTTAGTGATTGGAGACTTCCACAATTGATCATATTGTTAGAGATTTCCGGAATAACACTGTGTAATATGTATGATCTAACCAACGTTTCGGATGGTGACTCCATCCATCATTAGGGACCACAGAGAGCCTTATGAGAAACGAGTGCTAGAGAGTCTTTTTATAGGAAAATATTTGAATGTTGGATTAACAGTCAAAATTTTAATTGAAATAAATAGATAATAAATGACCAATTTTTGAGACTCGAAAATATTTGAATGTTGGATTAACAGACAAAATTTTGATTTAAATAAATAAACCATATTTGACCAATTTACACATATTACACAATGTTATTCCAGAAATATTTAACAAATGTATGTATTTGTTTAGTAAGTATAGGGACAATACCTTTCCCTTAAGATTTAACGAAGAAACGATCTACAAGAGTAATTTATGATGTTGTGGAAGCATCAAGATAAGAAAGTAGTTTTTTGTTACCTGTCATATTATTGCTAGAAACAATGTCCAATAACCAAAGGTCCTTGTTGTGAGTGTCTTGAGAAAGATGGCACGAAAGAAACATTATTTCAGATGATTCTCCTTTATTGTTGTAGAGATGGACACTGCCTCTTTGTTGATATGGATGTTTCTTTTTGCATTCATATTCATAATGCCCAAATTTCTTGTAGTAATAACATTGGAAATTAGATTTTCTCAATGGTTTGCTTCTCTGAGTTTGCTTTTGTGAAGGTCTCCAATACTCTACTACAGGATGATGTTCTGATCTGCCTCTGCCTTGCTTGCTGCCACCATTATATCCTCTGTTTTTGCTTCTGCCAAACGAAGTTATGCATTGAAAGCTTGTTTCATGGAATCTTCTACCAAGTTGAGTCTTGTTTCGTGTGCCAAAAGTGATCTAGTCAACTGTTCTACTGAGAAAGTTGTAAAATATTTGGATTTGATAATGGTTGTTACAATCATGTCATATTTCTTAGGCGAGATTTAAATGACCTTTTCAAATCTTTTTGATGAGCCTCCAAATTAGACAGATTAAGGCCCATCTGACTATCCGTCAGCACATTAAACCTCTCTTTTTGCATTAGATGACATATTTTTACTTTAATATGTTCATTGGGAAGGTTTATGTATAATTGCATCTTTGTGCCTAATATTATTTATTTTTGAAGAATATTGTGAGTATATTGGGCATATTATGAAGATTTGGTGGAGAAGATAATTTAGGGACTTTCTCCCTACTATAGGAGGATAAATATTGGATAATAAATCAACATAATATCATAAAATTATTGCACAAATTTTGGAGTTCCAATGATTGAGAAAATCTAGGAATGTGTTCCTTATCATTTAATGCAGATTCCTAGTATCAGGAACCAGATCCATTAATTCAGGGATTTTGGAGGGGAAATCTTCCTCCTTTCAAGGAGAATACTTCCTCATCATTTTGTGTAAGTACCAATTCTAATTTTCCTCTAGGGCATGAATTTTTTAGTCTTCTTGTAGAGAAAACATGTATTTTTGCAACTCCACTTTAATTTCTAGCAGGGATGTACTTAGATTGATTCAAATATTGAAGATTAGTGCCATTTTTAGCTTATAAAGCTTGGTCTCCTTCATATGACTCTGAGTTTCCTTGGACTTGGCCCTCCTAGGAGACTTAAAGCCCTTTTGAATAATTTTATTTTCTTCTTATCACGTCTTATTCACATGCATCTCTTATTATTGTTTTTCCTATTTTTGCATTTTGTATAGATGTTTCTTTTGTTGTAGGATTGGGTTAAATTATTGAAGTGAGTTGTTTTTCAGGTTATTCATAGAGACACAAACATGACGCATCATTAGAATAACTTTGAAAATTCATCTTCATCATTGAGCTACTTGGAATGGGTCACTAGTTCATGAATCTAGAATTTATGGAAGTCCTTGCAGCAAAATAGTAGCAACTTTTTGCTATTTTTTAGAACATGTTAATGAGCTACATTTGAGTTTATTCCACTTGCATTAGTTCATGAAAACATTCAATTTAATAAAAAAAATTACCCCACTTCATTTTCACTTGATTAGGTTAGGCATTTGATAGGTTAACTAGCTCACTAGTTCTCGACTTCCCAGATTTTAGACTAGTATTTTTTTGCTATTTTTTAGCACGTGTGAACAAGGGTATTTTGGAGTGATTTCATTTGGAATGGAGACCTAAGACATCATAATTAATAATAAAAAATCGTGCCATCCCATTTTCATTTTATTTACTTGCTCATTCGGTGAGTTATCTCCTTTTGTAGCAATTTTGTCTCTCCAGTAGCAAATTTGTCAGTTCCTATAGCAAACCTGTAACACCACTTTCCTTCATCAGTTTTAATCCCCACTACAACTATGACTTATTCTAGATGAATAATGACCCCCAACTATAATTTTATGATCAAGAGGAGCTCCTAATCCATTCCAACCCTTCCTTTTATTCACTACAAAAATAGAGTAGACTTAGTTTCTTTATCATAAGTATGATACAAGTAGGTTACTGATTTACAAGAAAGTGTGATCTAGGTAGATGGTACATGCAATTTTGATTGGTAGTGTGATGAATTATGCAAGACAAAATAACTTTCTTTCTTCAAGTAGATTAACCTTTTTCCTTTCATGAATTGATTAGTTAGAATTTATAGGTTGAGCAAGTAGCCTTTCCATTTCTTGCAAATAGAGTAACAATTCCATTTTTTCTTTGATTTCATGACATTCACTCCATTACATCAGATCAAAAAAATAAAGATACATTGTATGCTACACATATAGTGTAGATATCTCTAAAGTTTATACAAACCCCGAGTTGATAATTAAAGTTGGTAGCTTTGGGAGTTGCAACATTATTGTTGCAATACCGAGGCTCGTTAGTTTTTGGCATTATTTCCAGGGGTTTTTGAAGTATGCATTATTTTCTTCCATAGTTGATTCATTTCTTTTGCTTTCTGCAGAAACAAAAAATTGCATTAGACATATTTCATTTCAAGAACAAAAATTTGCATTGCATTAGCATTCTCATTCTATTTTTTTTTATAAATCAAAAAAGTAGTTCTCCAACACCAACCGCCCATTTGATCACGTGGTGTAGTAAGAGCTACATCACCATCCACTTTTGTAGGTAGAATAAGAGTAGGTGATTGATAAGGTAGAAGAAATGGATGGAGATGATGACAATGAAGAAGATCCTCTAGGATTTCCCATTCACGGTACTGATGTCAGTGTGCATATGAATAACATCCCTCCATATTTCCTTCTCAACTTCCATGGTATGAGGTTAGAGGATCTGGAAACCTTTCTCTTTGAATTTAAAATTATTTGTAGATCTTATAGTTACTTATTAAACACTCAAAACTTGAGATTGTTTCTGGCAACATTGATGGATAAAACTCTTAAATGGTTCATGAGTTTAGGGACTAATTCAATAAGATCATGGAATGATATGAAAAAGATATTTCTAGAAAAATATAAAGATCATGATCTTAAAGAATAAATATTTAGAACAAATAAAAAACAAGATGAAATCCTTGAGGATCTAATAGAGAGGTTCATGTATAATGTTAAGAGGAGAAAATTTCATCATTTGGGATCTCACGCACTAAAATCCCTCTTACTTAGAACAATTAGGGATGCATGGATTGATCTTCATGATCTCAAGAGTAGAAGTGACGTATACCAATTATCATTTGAAGAAATTTGTGAAATGTGCAAACACATATCAAGAACAAGGGCAAGAGTAAGTAAATCAACATCAAGATCGGCAAGTCATGCTAAACTTGGAAATTTGTTTGATGACTTTAAAACAAAAATTATTAGCAATCTAAGCAGACATGTAGAAATGTCAAGAATGCAAGATGAGGAAAAAGAAGATGCAGATATTTGTGTTATCCATGCAGAATCACATGATGTTAAATATTTCCCATCATTACCAAGGTTGAAGGAAGTTTACCAAGAGGAAAATGGAGCAAGTCAATCGCCAAAGTAGTTATGTTATGTAGCTCCAAGAGGACCATGACAACCTAGTAAACTTGGTATGATGCAAGAGCCTAATTCAGAATTTCAAGGTTACGCACATCCATCTCAAAGTAATTGGAACACACCCTTTCCTTGAAAACCTTGGCCACATAAACCCCAAAACCAATCATGGAAACAAGGTTGGAAATAAACTTATGAGAGAAATCCACAATATCCTCAATATTATCCTCAAGATACTCCATATCCAACTCCATGTTATCCCTACCATCTACCTCCACCACAACCCCAACCACATCCATCTCAAAGATCCACTCCCACTCAACTACCTGTACCACCATTCCCAAACCCACACACGGAAGTGGCTCAACCCACTTATAATGTTGAGGTACAACACTTCCAAATATCTCCTTTTGATCTAAATGATATTCGTCTTAGCTCAAGAAGAGTATTGCAAAAGGGAGATTCTCTTGATGTCATTAAAGGACAACATTTAGAAAAAGAAGATTCAATTGAGAAGACCAAAGAATCATGGACTGCACTTCTGAAGAGCAGACATCAAAATCAAAGATTGAGAAAGTTTCGTCATGCTTAGCATCAAATCCTCCATGTGTTCAAGACAACAGTCAACAAAAAGAGGAAGATTTAAATGTCATGATAAATGTTGTATACCTAATCCTCAATGGGTTAGTGTGGAAGCCAAATAAACAAAAGGAGTCCAAGAGACCTTAGGATGTGAAACCCAACTGTCAAACCATGTACTATAAATGCATATCTCTTGTTAATAAAAATGTATTCTCATGTTTTATCCATTAGATTCTCTTGCTCCCAATGTGTGTTTAACATGGTATCAGAGCCAGTGCGTTCATAACCTGCTCAATCTTAAGTGAGCCACTTGTTTCTGTGACCTTTATGTCTACTCTACTATCAGACCTACACTGCGCAGAAACGCCATTTTAGTGAGCCTGCCAGCACTGACATATAAATTATGTGGCTATGAGTGTTTGTCAGTCCTTAACGCTCAACACTGCCATATGCTAATTCCTTCCATTTTTCAAGTTTTCCATTATTGCATAACACTCCGCTGGATATGAAAATGGTTTCAACAGTTACTCTGCTGAACCATTGTATGTGAAGACGAATTCCATAGGACTCTCTTCTGTTTTACCTGACCTCTAGCACTGTATACACTACACCTGACTCTTTGGCTATTTTAATGCCCCCGTTAAATCCTGAACTCTTTGTGGTTTTCAGTGATATCTAATCAGTGATATGCATTACCTGACCTCTGGCACTGTATATGCTACACCTGACTCTTTCGCTATTTTAATGCCCTTGCTAAATCCTGAACTCTCTGTGGTTGTCAGAGATATCTAGTCATTGATATCTGGTTTTGGCTGTCTCAACAACTTTAGTGCGTTATACCCATCAATTTAGAATTTCATTAAATTTTAATAATAAATTTCCATTTTAAAGAAATGGATTTGAATGCTCTGTAGTTATCGATTTCTTGACTTGCATTATAAATAAATTTATGTTCAAGCCTCTATACTTTGGCCTATCAACGTGGCTGATGAGAGGAAGACCATATGCGTTCGCTGCATCCAACGACTGGTCTAAAGATTTCAGTAAACTTGGTCTCGGGATTCTAAGAATGGCCCGAAGGACTTCAACCCTCCAGTCATGCGAAAGAGCTATCTGAGGCTTCCATTAAGGAAGTGCCTTCTTCGTAATGGGAAAAGCATTGCCACGAGCTACTGTGACGATCACCTTCTCCTCTTGTGCCTCAGCTTCGAGTTCAAATCTCAGAATATGGAGTAGAAGGATTCGTGGCAGGCGTGACTGGAAAAATGCTTTAGTAAGTTGTGCTATGACTGGAGGAGCCATGTCTTTCAGTGATAGTCATTACAACAGAGACAAGATGATAAAGGACACCATTACAGGAGGAGCAATAGCCACTGCTGCCGAATTCATAAGATATCTCAAGTCAAGGTTCTGGTCAAGATGTTTATGTTTGGGATGAGAGAAACTATGCGTTGTTTTCATAGCTGATATATGCGTTGTTTTTTAAATACTGTTTTTGGCATATCATTATGCTGGGCTTGGTAGCAACCTTGTGTATC
The DNA here is from genome assembly GCA_000404065.3 of Pinus taeda. Taxonomy (NCBI): domain Eukaryota; kingdom Viridiplantae; phylum Streptophyta; class Pinopsida; order Pinales; family Pinaceae; genus Pinus; species Pinus taeda. The sequence goes on along the minus strand of APFE031519389.1, from coordinate 193,221 downwards.
TCTTCTGAATGGAGCACAACATTATCTCCATCCTGACATTTCAAGTGCTTCTCGTGTCTTGACAACCTTTGTGTGCTGTGTGTGAAATTCATCATTTAGGATTTGAGTGTGGAGACTTCCGTGAACAATTTTCCGAGCAACATTACTACAATAGGCATGTAGATATTGTTAAAGCATTGTCTTCATCCTTGTTTGCCCGATGCACTCTTAGGGTTCTGGACAAAAATTGTAACAACTTCCTTGATGACCTGCTCTCTATAATTGATGCTGTTGATACTTTTTGAACTGTAACTTCTATCAAATCTGCGACTCATAGCAATACATTTCTGTTGTTTAAATTATAAGCTAGGGAGACTGATTGAAAGTTCACGGTGTTTAAAGGCTTCCTAGTTTTGAACGCTGTCCCATTTATTGAACGCTGACTTGGTGTATTACATTTATCGTTGGTCTGAACATATATTGAACACTGGCAATCTTCTTCAGCAAATTCTATGAACCCATTTGAAAGCTGCCTTGGAATAACTTCCTTTTTCTCATCTATAAGCTGTTTGAAAATATTTGTATAATCAAAAAGGAACTTTATATAATTCATGACATAACAAGTCAAAGGATGAATTGTACCTCCAGGAATTGGAGTCTTGGAAGTGTCCCTCTGAATAACATTTTCAAATTCAACAAATGTCCCCTTTGCAGTCTCAACAAAGCAAGTGTCTTGAATAGAACCTAGTTGCTCAAATATCTGAACGCAAAGGTGCTTCTCATTCCCAAGAAGAATCCAGACAACAATCTTTACAACCTGATTCCATTTTTCTAAATTCCTCACAAGCCAGAGGAACAATATAATCGAGGTGACTGATTTGTTGGTTCCTTTATTGGTCAAAATTATGTTTCTATGGTCAATGAAACCATGACTTAATTAATTGTTGCATTGATACACTATTTATTTAATTGGTGCTTGCTGGTTGCACACTGATCATTTGCTAACATTTATAAAGGATATTGCTATGTGCTGTGAGTGGGTATTACTTTTCTGCATTGTAGTAGTTGTGATCAGTTTTTAAGGTGTAATTCTGACATTAAAGAAATAAATGGCCAGAATCAATGAAGTATTAGAGTTCCTCAAAAATCTCATACATTAAAAGTCAACAAAGTTTCTCTTATAGACATTCAAGTCTGTCTACAAAAATGCACAAGAGAAAATTGATTTTTTGCAGCTCGAATCTCAGCTACAACAAGAGGAATTAAAGCAGAGGAATCATTCTGAACATGTTTCTGTTCAGAACATTGAGATTGCAACCCATCAGAAGCAAGTCAATAATGTTACAATTGGTTCATATTTAGTTCCTAATAAAGCAACAGTTGTACATGCAGATGTAGAATCAGTCTGCACTTCCCAAGCCCATCATCAAACCTTGGGAACAACTTGTTCACAAAAAGCATATAATTGGTCTTGGATATGACAAGGACTTGTCCTTTCATATTCCAGACTACTCAAAGCCCATTCAGTTTCAGAGTGCTGGATTCATTCATAACAGTTCACCTCCAGCCGTTCTAGATTTTTCCCCTCTTCGACAACAACAACAACAACAACAACAACAACAAATTGTGAAATGCCAACACTGTGACTGAGTTGGCCATTTGAAAGATCACTGTTTTGATCTTCATCCATGTAAGCACTGTCATAAAACCACCCATTCTTCACATAGATTCTTCAGAAACAAACATCCTACAAGAACAAAGATTCATCTTGGATGGATCGCTTCTTGGCAATGGGCATCAACAACCAAGAATATATTCCAAACACATGTCATAACTTCTTCCAGAGTATCGAACATTCTTGCAGTTGAGTTTTCTCCATCATCTCACCTTGTATCTGACAGGGGGGAAATAATGGTCATCTACAAGCTTCAAAGCCACATCAAGTGAGCCTGAGCCACAGCCCATCACACCAGATTCAGAGTTGTAGCCAAAAACAAAGATGTCCCTGAGCATGCCTTCAATTGGTAATCTGGGACACTTCCTCTAGAAAAAGACTTCAGCTTCTTGCTAGTTTTGGAAGAATTCCAGGAAAAAAATTTAGAACACTTCCTCTAGCAGAAGACTTCATCTTCTCGCCAGTTTTGGAAGAGTTCCAGGAATTGCATTAAGCATTCCAGAGTTGTTGGTCATCCTTAAACCATCACAGGCCTTTTTAGGTTGAAGTTCTCCCTTTTATGCGAGGTGAGAGCTCCCTTTCATGGTTGAAGGTTTCCCTCTTCAAAACAACAGGAGCACTTCCTCTAGCACAAGCCTTCAACTTCTTGCTAGTTTTGGAAGAGTTCTGGGAACTGAACTAAGCGTTCCAGTGTTGGTGGTCATCCTTAAACCACCACTCTTTATACCAACATTTCAGAGAGCACATTCAGCCTAGTGCTGCGATGCATTTTTGCACATTTTGTATTACAACTGTCTTCTTGGACTCATACATAACCCTTCAGATTAAAGGGGGGAATGTTGGACACCTAATCCTCAATGGGATAGTGTGGAAGCCAAATAGACAAAAGGAGTCCAAGAGACCTTGGGATGTGAAACCCAACGGTCAAACCATGTACTATAAATGTATATCTCTTGTTAATAAAAATGTATTCTCATGTTTTATCCTTCAGATTCTCTTGTTGCCCATGTGTGTTTAACAATAAAATATGACACAAAAAGAGATCCAAATGTGCAAATGAACCAAGGGAATCAAAACTATATTGAGGTTTGGTTCTAGAAAATCAACAATATGGAGCATCACTCTATTATTCAACAATGTTTGATATCATCAAGGTGAAGCATTTGGTCTCTGAAATTCAGATACATGCCAAATCATATATTTCTAGCCTACACATAAGTTTATCTGTCATCTTGGTGTGCACATGGCGCCATTGGAAGTATTCTTATACTTGATTCTTTTTTGTTTTTTCAAGTAGAGTAGGATAGAAAAAAAATAAAAAACAAAAAATAAGAGGAAAACATAAAATTTTATGTGAAAACCTCTTTTGAGGCACCTGATATTGGCTCATTGATTTAAAAACTCCATGGAGATAAATGGGTTGGAAAAAAGAGAGAAAAAAAAGAAAAATAAAAGATCCTAGGTGAAAATGTCCTTTGGGACGCTTAGGCAGACATACTAGTTGAAAACCTCATTGAGGCAGCTAGTAGGCCTAAAAGAAAAAATTAAAAAAATGATAAGAAAAAAATATTTGCTCCATGTATCTCCCTTTGATGAATATAGGTGTTCTCCAACCTTTGCAAGCAACAAGAACACTTTAACACTAAAAGAAAAATATGATAAAAAATCTAGTCAAAGGAAGTCAAATTTGGGCTTTCTCCTCCTTTGCCCAAATGCTCAATAGGACCAAAGCGATGCCAATCCATCACCCTCATATATTTACATCATCCACCCATCATTCCAAACTTTTTCCCATTCATTTTCCTCACTGTCCTAAAATACTACACGAGGCCTTTGTTTTGCTACATGAAAGCAAAATACATAGACCATAAAATTATTTTTATCATATCTTGAAAACCATGCATCCATTTGTCGAGATATTTCATGGGAAGATGCATATGGATGATGGTAACATGCTTAAGGAATTTCAACAAATTTCAGTCCACACTTTTCGAGAAATCAACCTCCATCACCTACAACGATTTTTAAATTTTCTCGATATTAGTTCATCAATTGGCCAAGGGTTTTTATGAGGAGGTGCATAAGGACGCTGGCAACATGCTCAAAAACTTTCAGGTCAATCCATTCTACCATTTGAGAGATATGGATAAAAAAATTCTGCTACAAAAGGTTGTCCGGAAATGCTACAAGAGGGACAGTAATTGCTACAGGAGGCAGACACGATTAAAGAAAGAGGTCAAAAGGTCATGTGGTCTTTAGGGAAGGTTGAAATAGGTCCTCCAATGATTCACTTATCACCCATCCATCACCTATCGATTCCATTTCACCAAAACTTGCTCAAAATTTCCACTCTGTCCTACCTCTAAAAAAAAGAAAGAGAGAAAAACCACAAAAGGCATTGTTTTCTATTTTTCTAATGTCTACTCCACTCCCTCATGACTCCAGCCCTGTCCTCATGGATTTTTATCATTACCCTCAACACCATCATTCAATACAAAAACTTCAAGGGAGGATTAAAAGGCTACTACATGAAGAAAACTCCTCCTGTAGCAACCTGTGCAGCCATAATAGAAATCTCTGAGATATTTCTTTCCACCAACAGAAGCATGATGAAGCCATGTGTGCAGTTAGGATGAGACACATCATCCTTGGGAAGACATTCCATCACCAACATCTGCCTAGACATCAGAGAGGCACCTACATGCACACAATAAAGCTATTGGTTAAGGTATAATCAAGTTCTGAAGACATGCACCAGGATATCATGATGTATATGGCTCAACAACATCATGCAATCACCTCCAACAATCTGATCCACATGTAGGTACAAGTATGCAATATTTTTTACCTCTTCTCTTGAGCATGTTATGGTTAGAAATTTGTTGTCAATGCATAAGAGATAAGGTTTTATAAGCTAAGAATGATTCAACAGTCTCAACCACTCTCAACCAGTTAAGTGCAACTAACTCCCTCACTTATGCAACGTGGAAAAGACAAATTAAGAAGAGTAATGATTGCAAGAAGTGGAGAAAATAGTTCAAAGAGATTTGAGCTGTTACCAAAAAGGGAATATTAAGTACTAGTCCCGACTTCATTTTTACCATCTCTCCTTTCTAAAAAATAGTTAGAGGAAGGACGATCTAGTGTTATTAGATTGCTTAGGGTGCCACCGAGGTGTTTCAAACTACGTTTGCAGGTGCTACAAGAGGAAGCTACAGGAAGGTCTTAACTGCTACAGGAGGGCCGGGAAGAAGCTACAGGAGGAATTGAAGGGTGAAAGAGGGTCACAATGACCCACAATTATTTTCAAACCCTCATGCACATACATAACTATTTTGAAAAAGAGTAAATGGCTTCCTCCCTCCTTGATTTCCATACAGTTGCATGAGAAATTATGCCTGAAGTTGGTAGCTTGTAATAAACAATTGAGCAATACGTCTTGTTGGAAATTACTATGTGTAAAGGTAAGATAGGAGCAAAGAAAAAATATTTTGTTTGATATAAATTCTATCATCCTTCTCTCTCAGCGATAAAAAGGAATTTAATATTGTTTTTACCACTGGAACTGCTCTAAGGAAAAAATTAAAAATACACCTAAGTAGCCTCGAGAAGGAGCATTAGGAGAAATAGGGGGAGGTTTTAGCCAAAGGGGAAGTAAATTTTGACATCCATGAGAAGGCCAACCATTAGAGCATCCCTAGCTAAGCAGTTCAAAACACAAACTGTCATGGTATAGGATAAAACAAGGCTTCTATAGGAGAAACAAGGTTGCTACAGGAGACAAAGTAGGTGCTACAGAAGACAATTTTCCTATTACAAGATTTTCCCAAGAGGAAAAAAATGGGCCCTATCTTGAGCATTATTGGCCACACAACCCTAGAAATTTGAAGGAGTTTGCAAGGAATGGGTAAGTAATTGATATATCACCTCTTACAAACAAAATTCTGTGAATTTTTGCAAAATTTATGCACTAAACATCTTGTAGTAGAACCATAAAAATTTGAAGTGTGGAATCTTCTTATGAGGATGAGCATTATGATCAGAGAATAAAATTGTTTTGAAATTGGCATACGATTCTTCACCTCACTCATCAACAGGAAGCGCTCCTCCTCTTGCCATAAGTTGAAATGTTGAGTGCTCTAAAATTGATAATTGGCAACAGGGTTCCCTTGCACAAACCTTGAGAACACATGGACACATTTTGTTGACATGGATAGATAATATTTTGTAGACTTGAAGATACAACCAGGGATGGATTTGTAGCAGAAGAAGAGGGTGGCAAAGACAAAGAAAATATTGAAACATAAGAAAAAGTGTTTGAAAAATCAAAACAAAGGATACAACGAGAATAAGAAGCAAACTGAAGAGATAACATCCCTCCAATCCAAAAGCAAGGAGCCCCAAGCCTCTTAGAAGAATCCAAGCACTAGGGGAGCCATGACCAAACAAATAAAAGAAGCATATTCCCTACTAGAGGAAGGTAGAAAGCCACTACAAGAAGGAAGAAAGTTGTTACAAGAAAGCAGAAAGTTTCTATAGGAAAGTGTTGCATAGCTACAAGACAGATTAGGAAGGCCACAAAGGCCATGAATGAGGCACAATTAGGTCACTCAGTTTCTTAGAGTGTGAGCAACACTTTCAACAAGGGGGTATGATGGACCTCCAAATTAGACATAAATTAGGGCCCATCTGACTATCCTCAACACATTAAACCTCACTTTTTGCATTAGATGACATATTTTTAACTTTAATATGTTCATTAAGAAGTTTTATGGATAATTGCATATTTGTGCCTAATATTATTTATTTTTGAAGAATATTGTGAGAATATTGGACAAATTATGAAGATTTGGAGGAAGAGATAATCTAGAGACTTGCTCCCTACTATAGGAGGATAAATACTGGATAATAAATCAACAAGATATTATGAAATTATTGCACGAATTCTGGAGCTCCAATGATTGAGAAAATCTAGGAAAGTGTTCTCTGTCATTTAATGCAGATTCTTAGTGTTGGGAACTAGATCCAATATTTGAGTTATTTTGGAAGGGAAAGCTTCCTTCTTTCAAGAAGAATTCTTCCTCATCATTTTGTATAAATACCAATTTGAATTTGCCTCTAGGGCATGCATTTTTTAGTAGGGATGTAATTAGATTGATTCAAATAATGAAGATTGGTGCCATTTTTAGCTTCTAAAGCTTGGTCTCCTTCATAGGACTCTAATTTTACTTGGGCTTGGCCATCCAAGGAGCCTTAGAGTCCTCTTGTATAATTTTATTGTCTTCTTTTCACTTCTTATTCACATGCATCTCTTATTCTTGTTTTTTCTATTTCTGCATTTAGTATTGATGTGTATTTTATTGTAGGATTGGGTTAAATGATTGAAGTGAGTTATTTTTTAGGTTATTTACAAAGACACAAGCAAGATTCATGCATAGAATAGCTTGGAAAATTCAACTTTATCATTGAGCTACTTGGATTAGGTTACTAGTTCACGAATACAGAATCTTTGGAAGTCCTTGTAGCAAAATAATAGTAATTTTCTGGTATTTTTTTAGAACATGTTAATGAGCCTCATTTGAGTTAATTCCACTTGCATTAGATCATAAAAATATTCAATGTAATAACAAAATTTATCCCATTGCATTTGCACTTTATTATTTTAGTCATTTGATAGGTTAACTAGCTCACTAGTTTTCGAATTCCCAGATTTTAGACTAGTAATTTTATGTTATTTTTTAGCACGTGTGAACAAGAGTATTTTGGAGTGATTACACTTGGAATAGAGACTTAAGACATCCTACTCAATATTTTTTTTTACCATCCCATTTTCATTTGATTTACTTGGTCATTCGGTGAGTTATCTCTTCCTGTAACAATTTTGTCTTCTTTAGCAAATATGTCCCTTCTTGTAGCAAACATGTAACACCACTTTCCTTCATCAGTTTTGATCCCCACTGCAACTATGACTTAGTCTATATGAATAATGACCCCCAACTAGGATTTTATGATTAGGGGTAGCTCCTAAGACACCCTAACCCTTCCTTTTCTTCATTGTAAAAGGAGAGTAGAATTAGTTTCTTTATCACAAGTATGATGCAAGTAGGTTACTGATTTACAAGCAAATGTGAACTAGTAGATGGTGCATGCAATTTTGATGGGTAGTTTGATGAATTATGCAAGATAAAATAACTTTCTTTCTGCATGTAGATAAACATTTGCCATTTCATGAATTGATTAGTTAGCATTTACAAGTTGAACAAGTAGCCTTTCCATTTCTTGCAAATAGAGTAACAATTCCATTTTTGCTTTGATTTCATGACATTCACTCCATTACATCAGATCAAACAAAAGAAGGACACATTGTATGCTGCACATATAGTGTCGATACCTCTTAAGTTTGTACGAACCTCAGGTTGATAATTAAGGTTGGTAGCCTTAAGAGTTGCAACATTCTTGTTGCAATACTGAGGCTCAACACTTTTGATCTGTAATGGTTTCCCCAATGAGCTTGATCTAATTGACTATTCCCATGACCCTAGTCATGAACTGATCCACATTTTTTGTGTCAGTCATCTTTAGGGTTTCAAATTTTGCTCTCAATGTCTGCAATTTAACTGTCTTCACTGTATCATTACTCTGATACACATATTTCACGATTTCCCAAGCTTCTTTTGCTATGGATGCGCCATTTATCTTGTCAGAGATGGAGTCATCGACCGAGTTTTGTATCTAATATTTGACTCTGTGCTCTTTCTTTCTGAGCTCAATAGTTGCATTCCTCTGATTATTGGTCATGACCACCAATGCTTCTTGGGTATGCTCTACATAGGCGTTTTGAAGAGTATCCCAACACTCTTGGGCTTGTAGAAATGTCTTCATTCTTAAAGGTCAAAACTTATAATTTTTGCCAAACAGAATCAGAGAAAGCGCTACAGAAAAACTATTTTTTATGTGAATGTTCGTGCCTTTTACTATGTTTTTTTCAAAACTTAAATAAATCTCTTATATAAAAAGATACAATGTCCTTTTTTATAATTCAAGTTCTTGTTTACAAAAGCATTGAATTATTATATATATATATATATATTTAAAAAACCCATCCTAAAAAAATATTACAATACTCCACATAATAATATTCTGTTGAATAATAAAAACGGCACTAAAAGCGGAGCTCCTAAACAAATGACTTGAAAATATGGAAATAAAATGAAGTTTGATGTGTGACCCGTCATATTTTTTTGAATCGAAAGGTTTTTCGGTTCACTAAAAACGACCTTTTACACAGCTTTTAAAAAAAAAAATCGACTTCGTATCTCTTCAACGCTTTGATTGGTTTTTTTACGGAGTTTTGCGCAGTTTTTTTAGGCCGAGCTGCGAAAGCGACGCACCTTTTAATTTTTTTACAGGTGTGCAACTGCACTTTTTTTTCGGCTTTTCACGACTTTGGACTAAAAACGACCTCTTGACAGCTTTAAAAAAAAAAAAAAAAAAAAATCGACTTCGTATCTCTTCAACGCTTTGATGGTTTTTTTTACGGAGTTTTGCGCAGTTTTTTTAGGCCGAGCTGCAAAAGCGACGCACTTAGCATTTTTTTTTACAGGTGCACAATCGCACTTTTTTGTTTTTCGGCTTTTCACGACTTTTGCTTTTTTTTGTAAACCTAAAAAGAAATTGAAGCGCTATTTTAAGAGTCATTACACCAAAATTTGAAGGTGTTAGTAAATTGAAGCATAGTCATAGTTAACAGATCTTCAAGAGGCGATTAAACACATGTCATGAAACACACATGGAGCGCTGGATTATCCAATACCTAACAGTTCCTCCAATACGAACAGGGTGTGATTCGAACAAGGTGTGATTCAAACTGGAAAACTTTAACTCTGATACCACAAAAAAAAATAAAGCAAATATTGCTCTTCTCAATATTCAAAATAATTAAATAGATTACATTAAAGTAAAACTTTACACTGAAGCAAAACTAAACCGTGTCTATAACATCTACCAAACAAAAAATAGCAAATGTAATAACACCTTGTAACAAAAAATAGCAAATGTAATAACACCTTATAGAAAATAAGATTAATACCACAATACAAGATAATTCATTCCAATTCCATCCATAATTCTCTATGGAGAATTTTATCATTTTATCGAAATACTAAAACAAGAGTTCGGTTCTTCTCTTGAGCTGCTAGAAGTTTTTTTTAATGGCTACAATTATTTTCATAATAGCTATTTCTGTACGGATCAATTTCCACCGCAACAGAGAATCAAATTTTCTTTTGGCAATCTTTTATAGGATAATTCATTTTCTTCAACAAAACATGAAGAAAGTCATTGTTACAACAAAAAGAGCGTAGAGTAAATTTGGGGTGAATTTGTATCAGCCACAAGCGACTATAATTTCAAAGATGTGGCGTATCTCTTTCGGAAATGCAGACCTGTCCTTTAGAAAGCGATGGAATATTGACTGCGTTCGCTGGTACATGAAGAGGGTAGAACACAGCTATAAGGAAAGGGTTAACTAGTTGTTAACGAGTTTGTTATTGGGTATTAAATGCCTGCTAAGTTGCAAGCTCGATAGTCATTTAAAACAGACATGTGCGGTGCTTTCTGAATACTCCATTTCCATCAAAAGCTATATAACTATTGAGCTTACAACTAAGCTAAGCATTTAATACCGGATAACAAGCTAATTAACCCTTACCCAACCATAATACTATTGTTTTCCAGTCCCAAACGAGAGACTCATAGATAGATTATTGTCTCCGCTGTTGTAAATGGAAACAAGCAATTCTTTCTAGGTAGTGATAATAGTCTACATGAAAGAATGCGTATGCCGGTGAACTGATATGGTATACCTTGCTTCTTTACGAAAAAGATTTTGAATTGGCTGGTGCTCTAAATGAACTTGAGGCATCCGATTTATTTTTCTTTATAACAAACTCACACCTTCTTGCCTTGCCTCCATCGTACGTTTTCTCTAACATTTCCCTCATCTCCATGGTGTGGCAAAATATCAAAGAAACCATTAAATATATTTGTGTTTTCCCTATTTCTGTTTTATATATTTTTTTCCACTTTTAAGCTTAAATAGAAAAGTGTTTCGAAATTATGTGATAATTTTGAAGAGATTTTTAAAATCTAGTTATGTTAACGGTTAGTGTTACTCAACTAAATAAGATCACTACATAATTTTGATGTGGTTTGAAATTTTGTGATAACTACAACGACTTACTTAATATCTAGAGAAGTTGGTGTAACCCAAACCAAATGCAATTCCCAAATAATTTTGATAACTTAAATATCTCTAAATAATTTTAATAACTTAAAAAACCCAGAATTGTAATTTTTTAAATATGGGAAGAAGGGAATTAATGAAAACATATATGCTTTTTCTATTAGAGATAACACAATTGAGGGCGGTGAATGGAGGATATTAGAGATATCAGAAAAATATATTTATGTTTTTTCTAATATCCCCCAACATCTTACTCATAGGTTTTCTTTAATATTTGCAAAGAATATTAGAGAAAAAATATAATATTCCCCTTATCTTCTTTTATATATTTTCTTTAACACTTCACCCAACTCCCAGTTAGAAATAATGAAGAAATGGTTATGTGGTTGTAACGTTACCTTCTTACTTTAGGAGTTGTTTCTAGAATTTAGGAGGTTGGTTTCAACTACCTATTTTTCAATCATGTATTTAATATGTAATATTCATTCATTGTATGTATTGAGTGAACGAGAGAGAGAGAGTCTCCTCCTTGTATGAGTGTAGTCTCCAGGTGATGTACACACCTGTGAGCTGCAACTCCTTCTGATTAATTCAAGTTTCATTATTTGTATCTTGGTATCAGAGCTTAGGATAGAGGTAGCCTTAACTTTTGTTTTTGTTTTTTCTGGGATGTATCATTAGTTGCACATCTGTACATGTAGAGATAGCTGTGTGATCAGGTGGACCTGCAGTAACACCTGAAGCAAGAAGGCATCAGATGACTGATCATCACTGAGCCGAAGGAAGGGTGGAGCGAAAATTCGGAGCAGAATTTTTTTTTATAGAAGGTGCAGTGATTGGCACGGCTTTTTCTGGAACAGTCGCGCTATTGGCGCGGGTTTGGAGCTGTAAATCGCGCCAGAGAAAAGAAAGACCATTTTGGTGCGGATCCGTGGTCAACAAGCGCGCCAAAATTCCTGCACATCGCGAATTTTCATTTTCCAGAATTAGCGCGGGTTCTGCACTGTTTTGAGCGCCATCCCTTTCTCTCCGTAAATCTGCAATCTTTGTTGCAGATCGAAGTTGCCCGATGAAGGAACGTTTGCCCGGTGGTGGCGAACTGAAGATCCTTGATCAGCTCGAAGGTAGCAGATCGGATCTGCCCGGTGGTGGCGATTTGAGGTGCCGTGATCCGCTCGAAGGTAGCAGATCGAACCTGCCCGGTGGTGGCGTAGTGCAGCTCCTCGGTCTGTTTGGTGGAAGCAGATCGACTTTGCTCGGTGGTGGCGTGTTGGAGCTCATTTGTTGATTTGTTCGGTGGAGACAGATCGGTTTTGCCCGGTGGTGGCATAGTGAAGTCCTTGATCTGTTTGGAGACAGCAGATCAGACTTGCCCGGTGGTGGCACAGAGAAGTTCCTGATCTGTTCGTGGCAGCAGATCGGATTTGCCCGGTGGTGGCCGATTAGAGTGTTCAGTGGTGCAAAAATGAACAACAGTCTGGAATCATACCTCCACGAGTCTGGCAAGCTCGATGGAACAAATTTTTCCAACTGGAAGTTCAAAATGCAAACCTTGCTGGAGAGTGCGAATACGTGGTCGATCGTCTTGGGAAATGAACAGAGAGTAGGAACTACAACCCAAGAACAACACTGGGATAAGAGAGAAACAAAGGCAAAAGTAATACTGAAGATGTCTGTCAAAGACAACATTATCCCTCATATTCGAGACTGCAAGTCGGCTGCGGACATTTGGAATACGATCAAGGGTCTGTACGAGACACAGAACAGAAATCATGTTCTTGCACTCAAAGGAAAATTATATGCACTAAAGATGAACGAGAATGAATCTGTTGATGGATTCACAGCCAGAATCAAGGATCTGAAAGACAAATTGGGATCCATTGGAGAAAAGGTATCAGACTCAGATTTGGTTACCCTCACACTGAACAGGATGACCGATGAATATCAAACATTCATCCTAGGGTTGTCAGCGAGGGAGAAAGCCCCATCCTTTGATGAGATGACAACGATTCTACTCCAGGAGGAGGAGAGAAGACAAAATCTGAAGACCCAGAGCAATGACCTTGCTCTGATGGCAAAGAGAAGACAACACAGAGGAAAGCAGCGCCATTACCAACACTAGCAACAGCAACCGCAACAGCAGCAGAAAGGGGCCAACTCCTTTCAAAGGAAACCATATGGAGTTATGAACGATAACTATGTTAAGAGATATTTTTATTGTGGAAAGCTTGGTCACCAGATCAGAGAGTGTTACAAGAAGCAAGCCGATGAAAGGAGAAGCAAACAGAAGAAACATCAAGGTTGTTTTGCTGAAGAAGATGAAGATCACAGCTATGATCTTAGGCTATTTACAGTCGACTGTGCACTTTCAGCATCAAGAGGAGATGATGACAATACATGGTATGTCGATTCAGGCGCATCCTCGCACAGGACTGGTAAAAAAGAATATTTTGAGTTTCTTGAAGAATCTGCATGTGGATCCAAAATTTATTTGGGTGATGACAGTGGGTATGAGATCAAAGGTTGTGGAGATATTCCTGTGAAACTACCAAGTGGCAATATCAAAAATCTCAAAAATGTTTTATATGTTCCAGGAATAAAAAAGAATTTGATCTCTGTCTCTATGATAACAGACTAGGACATGCAGGTACAATTCTTCAAGAATGGATGTGTCATTCAGGATAGCAAATTGGAGACAGTTGCAACACGAGTACACGTGGGGAATTTGTATAGATTGGATGCAAGGAGCATACCACGATAGGCGATGGTTGCAGCAACATCAACAACTGAGAATCTCTGGCACCATAGATTTGGACATATCAATCTACAAGATCTCATCCTGCTTAAAAATAAAGGTATGGTCGATGGACTTCCTACTTTGCATAATATCAAACTGGAATGTGATGGATGTGCACTAGGGAAGATGCATAGAGATGAATTCCCTGTGCATGTCAACAGAAAACAAAGAGACATCCTAGAGCTAGTGCATACAGATATCTGTGGACCTATGCAGACTAGGTCTTTAGGAGGTGCATACTACTTTCTACTGTTTATAGATGATTGCACTAGGTTTTCTTGGGTGTATTTTTTAAGCAAAAAGAGTCAAGCTTTCCGATATTTTAAAGAATTTATAGTGATGATAGAGAACCAAACAACAAAGAAGATAAAAATTCTCCGCTCAGATCAAGGGGGGGAATACAGGTTAAATGAGTTCATGAACTTCTGCAAGCAACATGGGATTATACAACAGTTTACAGTGCCACACACTCCACAACATAATGGAGTAGCAGAGCGCAAGAACAGGACCCTTGTGGAGTGTGCCAGAAGCATGCTTCAAGGTAAGGGCATTTCTAATGGTCTTTGGGCAGAAGTCGTTAATACTGCTGTTTATTTAAAGAATAGGAGTCCCACCAAATGTTTAGGCTTCAAAACCCCCTTTGAAGCATTGTTTGGACTCAAACTAACAGTTGATCATCTGAGAATATTTGGATCTAAAGCTTTTGCTCATGTACCGAAACCAGATAGGAAAAAGTTAGATCCCAAAGCCTTGACATGCATATTTGTAGGATATGGCACAGAGTACAAAGCATACAAATTATATAATCCTGTGACTCATAAAGTGTTTGCAAGTAGAGATGTTATTTTTCATGAACAGATAGAAGATGGAAAGAAAGACTCTGATGATGAAAGCCACATTCCATTCTTGATAGAGCTGAACAGTGAAGATGAAGAAGAACAGGTGCAGGAGGAGGAGCAGAAACAGGAAGAAGTAGCAGCAGATGGCATAATAAGTGATGATGCAGGCCTGAACAGTACTGAAACAGAAAGAGTTGAGGTGAGTCCTTTACCTAGAAGATCAAGTAGAAAGACTAAACTACCTGCAAAACTTAGAGACTATGCTTTAATGTCCAAGATTTTGAACATTGTAGAACCCTCAAATTATGAAGAAGCAAGTAGATCAGATGAATGGAGGGCTGCAATGCATGAAGAAATGGAATCCATATATAGAAACCATACTTGGGACTTAGTTGAGCTGCCAGAAGGAAAAACCCCTATAGGTTGTAAGTGGGTGTATAAACCTAAGATAAATGCAGATGGTACTGTAGAAAAATTCAAAGCAAGACTGGTAGCAAAGGGTTATTCACAACAGGAAGGAATTGATTTCGATGACACCTTTGCCCCTGTAGCTAAACTTAATACAATTAGAATGCTAATCTGTTTAGCAACAAAACATAAATGGAAGCTACACCAGTTAGATGTTAAATCTGCATTTCTGAATGGAGAACTAAAAGAAGAAATATATTTAGTACAACCTCTTGGTTTTGTGAAAAAGGGGCAGGAGCATTTACTGTGTAAACTACATAAGGCACTTTATGGTTTGAAATAAGCACCCAGGTCATGGTATGACAGAATTGATTCATTTTTTATTCAGCATAGTTTTCATAGGAGCCTCAATGATCCAAACTTGTATACCAAGATAAATAAACAGAGTCAAATCATTTTGATTTCTTTGTATGTGGATGACATGATAATAAGAGGGAATACAAATAATTTGATCAAAGAAATCAAGCAGCAAATGTCACAGGTATTTGAAATGAAAGACCTTGGTGATCTTCATTACTGCCTAGGATTGGAAGTGTGGAAAGATTCTGGTCAAACTTTTCTAACTCAAGGAAAGTATGCCAGAAACCTGTTGGAAAGATTCAAAATGGAACAGTGTAAAACAGCAGCAACATCGTTGCAACAGAACCTCAAGTTAAGCAGTGACGATGGCACAAAACAAGTGGATGCCACTTTGTATAGACAGCTAGTGGGAAGTCTGATATATCTTACGACAACTAGGCCTTATTTGGCATACTCTGTTAGTGTGCTAAGCCAGTTTATGTCCAGACCACTTGACAGTCACTGGAATGCAGCGAAATGTGTGTTGAGATACCTTAGTGGTACTTGTAATTATGGTATTTTATACACTGACAGTTCTGATGTTACTTTAGCAGGTTATTCTGATTCTGATTGGGCAGGTAACCTGGACGATCGTAGATCCATCACAGGTTATGCATTTAGCATCGGATCCGGGGTTATTTCATGGTGCAGCAAAAAGCAAAGCACTGTAGCGTTATCATCATGTGAAGCAAAGTACCAGGCATTGTGTGCAGCTACATGCGAAGCCATTTGGTTGAGGAGATTACTTAGTGATGCAGACAAAGGACAAAAAGCAGCAACCAGCATCAAAACAGACAATCAAAGCACAATAAAGCTTGCATACAATCCAGTTTTCCATAAGAATACTAAACATATTGATACTCAGTTTCACTTTGTACGGGAAAAGATACAGCCTAAGGAAATTTGTGTGGATTATTGTAATACCTGTGATAATTTAGCTGACATTTTTACTAAGCCTCTAGGGTGAATAAAGTTTGAGTTACTTAGAGGGATGTTAGGTGTGCACAATAACCCTTTCTTCATTAAGGGGGGGAGTTAGAAATAATGAAGAAATGGTTATGTGGTTGTAACGTTACCTTCTTACTTTAGGAGTTGTTCCTAGAATTTAGGAGGTTGGTTTCAACTACCTATTTTTCAGTCATGTATTTAATATGTAATATTCATTCATTGTATGTATTGAATGAACGAGAGAGAGAGTCTCCTCCTTGTATGAGTGCAGTCTCCAGGTGATGTACACACATGTGAGCTGCAACTCCTTCTAATTAATTCAAGTTTCATTATTTTTATCTCTCCCATGGTGGAGAAACATTAGAGAAATCATAAGATATATTTATGTTTTTTTAAATATTTCGGCTACCTTCCCTTTATTGAGCTGAAATGTTCATTTTATAGTGAGTGTGAAAGCAATGTGTAAGTATGTTTGTGTTTAACTAGGAGTTGAAACATATCTTTCTTAAAATAAATAAAATATTTTCTAAATAAAAAACAATATCTATTAAGTTTTAAATCTTATGCTTTTCAAAAATTATTTAACACTTTACTTAAATAAATTAAATAAATATAAATTTATATATATAAAAAATATTATAAAACATAAAAAATAATTTATACATTGTTTATTGTTTTTTTTCACATTTACACGGTCAGAAATTTGAATCCACCGCAGGCAACACACGCAACATTGTACTTGATGTTGTTATTATGGTAATTCATTCAATTGAGTATTAAGCACTTTGCCGTAACATTCTCCTCGAGAACCTGTCATTCATTCAAATATGGGCAAGCACCTTCCCCCGCTGCAATATAGCTAACCACCTTCCGATGCAGCATTCTACTTGAAAGCATGCTGGGCGACTTTCTCGTTATTATAAGCGTCAAGTGGGATCCAATAGTAGCAAAAAAGCACCAACAAAACATTCTGCTAGAAGCTGGACTCTTCCTCGAAGTGCTGGTCTGGGATGGACTTTAATAATTTAATACCTGATGATATCAAAGATTGAAGACCTCGCAGGTCGTATACTTCTGTGTTTTAACATCCCCTCATGTCCATCTTTTCGAGTTGTGAAACTCCATAAACCCCTCTTATTTCCTCATTGCATTGCAATACCCTAAATCGAGACTTTTTATGTGGTTGCCAATGCTCCAACCTCCACCAGATATTTACAACGCGTGATCCTCGGATCCTGAGACCTTCGGAATGAAAAGGATACCTGATACTTCTGTTTCGTACAGCTCTAACTCCTTAGAGCTAAAATTTGCAATATTGAATTTCATAGTAAAAAGCTCAACTTTGATGAAATTCCAATATATTCAAAATGATGTTTGTATAGAGGCCACTCGTACACTCCCCAGAACTCTCGGTAAGTATTGTATTCCGCATTTCTCTTGGTAAGTATTCTAACTGTTTCAGTGGTCCAACATTCAAAAATTTTGCATTCATGGCCCCACAAATTCTTCAAATCATTAGGCCAACTAAAGAAGGTGGCAATACTTCCAACAAAGGGCCTTCAACTACAAGGACTTTCAAATTGTTCAAGGATACAAAATCGCAAAGCAAATCTTTCAAGTTTGTACCCAACAAATTTAATCTTTCCAAGAATAATTGGTGACCAATTAGAATTCCAACTAGAGAGAGCAAGAGAAATCTAAGCATTCAAGCTTAGTGATATTTCCATGTGTTTCCATAGAGGTGGTTAAACTGTGACAACCTTTTAATTACAGGTGTTTGACTGACATCTTTATGTTAGATTGCATGGTTTGGGAGAGGTTAAAGAATTGACCTTTCTTTTGACAGTTAGATTTTGGGATATTCCTGGAATCTGCAATCTACATTAAGTTGGCCAATGATTCCCCAAAGAAATTGGAATTATCTCTAAACTTTTATAGAAAAAGTAATAGATTGTTAAGAGATTTATCAAATCATGAAAGGAAAAGGATGTTAAGAGATTTGTCAAATCATGAAAGGAAAAGCATTGTTATGTTAATCGCAGATTCCCAAAATCTGATGGACACGAGACCATCAAATTCCAAATGCCAAAACCACATGAGTTCAAGACCAAAGGAATTTGATAGCATCTCTAAACTTTCACCAGTCTAGATACACAAGATTGATTTGTGGAGATTAGTAAAATTCCCAAAGGGATATGGAAGCATCTCCAAATTTTTGCACCAATGAAGGGCAATATGCTGGAGACTGTTTAAATTTGTGGAAGAATATGGTGTTGGTTCCCCGTTAATGGCGATGTAGAAGGTCAACGCTCCCCGTGTGTTTCATGCTATGTGCTTATATCTAGTACTAACACCTACGGGTTTTGGTGTAATGACAATCGTGACTCCAACAACTAGTATCAGAGCCAGAGGTCTTGAGTTCAAAACACACCGGGCTTGCATTGGGGGTGGGGGGGGATTGTTGGCTCTTCGTTAATGGCGGTGTAGAAGGTCAACGCTCCCCGTGTGTTTCATGGCATGTGCTTAAATCTAGCGATGTGTCTGTTTACTAACACCTGCAAGGTTTGTGTGTTTCGTGGCATGTGCTTAAATCTAGCGATGTGTCTGTTTACTAACACCTGCAAGGTTTGGTGTGTTTCATGGCATGTGCTTAAATCTAGAGATGTGTCTGTTTACTAACCCCTGCAAGGTTTGGTGTAACGACAATCGTGAGTCCAACATATGGACGCATTTTCGAATTTCGACCACAAGATAGGTTGATGCTAAATGAATCTGGAAGCATATTCAAACTTTCACACTAATGCCTGATCGATGCACTTGAGATTTGTCAAATCCCGATAGCAATTTGCAAGCATCTTCCAACTTTCACACTGATATAGATTGATGTGTTCAATATTTCTCAGATTCCCTAGAGAAGACAAATCATAGAATTAGAGAGTTGTCGAATTTCCAAAGCAATTTGGAATATCTTCAACTTTTACACCAACACAGATTGATGTGTCCAAGATCTGTCAAATTCAGAGAAATCACAGATTTGAAAATTTGCCAAAATCCCCAATGAATTTGAAAGCACTTTCTAACTTTTACATGACTTTACATTGATGTGTTGGAGATTTGTCAAATTTCCCAAAGAATTTGGAAGCCTCTCCAAACTTTGGTGGCTAGACAAATTGTAGAATTGGAGATTTGTCAAATTCCAAAAGGAATTTGGAAGCATCTTCACTACGGTAAATTGTCGTGTTGGAGGTTTGTTAAATTCTCCACAGAATCTGGAATCCTCTTCAAACTCTCGCACCAACAAGATCGATGGGTCCTAATTATATTGATAGGTTGGAGATTGATGTTCCCGCATTCATTTCAGCGATATTGATATGTTTTATGATTGATGTTCATGCATATATATCTCATAGCAGTGTTCAAATTTTAACACGTCACAGCCTTTCCAAAGCCCTGTAGCAGGTCAGAGAAGTGCTTAGCAAAATTTACCAGTCAAGAGAAATTTAAATTTTGATTTTTACAGGTTTAAAAAAAATTAATATTATAAAATGCCCTATGAAGGGTTGCCTGTATGTAGGACATTTAAAAAAAAGCCAGTTCTCTGATGTAACACTCTAAAGTCTGCACAGATTGTGGCAACACTCAAGAAAGTGCAATGAGACGTAATGGAAGTTGTTCATCCATTCCAAGGCCATTAGTCATAATGGCAACACTGATAGAGTTGGGAGTCATGATATGAGGATTATGATCCCATTCGTTGATAAAGAGGTTCCTTTTCGCATGTAGCTATGTATTGGTATCAATGAATAGGGCATATTTTGAAGGTATCAAAGATTTAGAAGAAACAAATGACAAAAAATATAATTAACGATGACTGAGATAGATTATTTTGAACTTGTGAATCTTGCCTGCATTGATTTTTCCAACCCCAACCTTACGACAAGTGCAACACAATTTCGCAAGGTATTTTTAACTCTCAGTTTTAATTTTCAACTTTCATTTCCTTGGCCTTTCATTCAGTTCATTGATGGTGAGTGCATCACAAGTTTGCAAGGTATTTTAAACTCTCAGTTCTAATTTTCAACTTTCATTTCTTGGCCTTTCATTCAGTTCATTGATTTAGGTGGAACCGATTAAAATTATTATGTATGGAATGGTTGATTGATCTTTATATAGTCATGTGTATACTCATTTTTTTTATATTGTCCATCATGTTGTCGATGAAGATTTTTTGGACTAAGTCTTTGAGCAAAGTCAATGGATTTTTTCCCTTCCTTGAGGAGGAAACGATGAATTTGCTATGGAATGAGAACCATAAATGTTACAGTATGTATGAAGCAGAATCTCTTCATCTTTTCATTCAACTCGAAGGTTTGATGTGGATTTGTGTCTCCTTATATTTACTTATGCTTGTAATTACATCTTGCTTTGCTCAACTCTGAAAAATCAATCCATTTCAGTATTTCACTTCATATTTTTTCATATATTGGTTTTTCGAGGGGAGTTATGAAGCTTATGAAGCGTCGATAAAGGAAAGCGATTTCACGGTCCCAATCAATGGTCTTCATCAATTATGCAGTTCAACATTTGAAAACATATTTTTCATACTTGTTTAGCTCTTAAAAATAGATTAAAGTGACAATATTTACATCATAACCACATACTTCATTTTGTGTGGTATCTCCATTTTCCTTCCTTAATTTATAAAATTTTATTCTTTATTGTCAATCCACCATTAACACAAGATTGTTCAATTATGAGATTACCCCATTAGATGGTGATAACTATGCTTACTGATTCACAATTTTTTTTTTTCATCTTGTAAATAACTACTACCATCTACTACATCTTCGAGGATGCTGAATATAATCGAGTATTGATCATGCCGAATATATTTGAGTATTGATCATCCTACTGCTATGCAAACATTTTTCATCCTGCCTTTATGAGGACATATTCATGATATTACTTTGATGTTCCACATAGATATCTTGAGATAGTATAATAAGGCTGATAGGGTTCCTTACATTTTCCATGAAGACATCATTACTTTGAAACTATGATGTTCAAGATGGAAATCGTGAGATATCATAATAAGACTGACAGGGTTCTTTCTTTAGGTTTTTTTAAGCGAACATCGATATATAGACAGAGTAATCTTTTTATTAATTTAGATTCTTATTTTATAGTAATAAATGAATACATTCTCGTTTTATAGTAATAAATGAATAATTTTTCATTCTATAGTAATAAATGAAATAAATTAGTTAAAGATGTACTTTTATCGTGTTTAAAAGTAAACTAAAGTGATAATATTGACATTTTTACATCATAACCACATTTTCTGTTGTCTTTTTATTTTCATTTTCCTTCCTAATTTGCAAAATTTTCTTTCTTTCTTTTCAACCAACCATTCAGACAAGATTGTTCAATTAAGAGATTACTCCATTAGATGGTGGTAACTAGTGATTCAAACGTTTTTTATATTATTGTAAATAACTACTACCATCTCTTTTCTATTTTTAGATGATTCCGTCACTCACAACCATAACACTTACAAAAGCCTAACATTGCTGCCATTTGAACTTACTGTAATCAAGCTTACTATTAAGCCTGACATTTTTAAAATCAAACTTTATTTAAAACCCTGTGTTTCTTCTCTTATCTTAAAAAACATTTTTCTTTATTAACTTTCCAGTTTTTGAAAACATACAAATTAATGCTATGAAAAAATTTTGAGAAATAATAAATGTGCTTCCCATAAAATTATGTAGAGTTTTGAACCGGGGAGAAGTGTTAAAATGAAACTCGAGGGCTCTATTAATAACCACACAACCTAAGATTGGTCTGCCCACAGAGCTTCAACTTCATTTTTTTATTTTTTTATTTTTCTATTTTTCTATTTTATTTTATATATTTATATTTTTTCTGGTTGGTCTTCCCAAAAGATATATAATGCCAATAGCTATCCATGCAACTGCTATTGTGTCTCCTGCTTCATTCTCTCCATTGGGCATCTAGGAAATAAGTTGTGCATGTGGGTGTCCATGTAGGTGCTATTACGAAGGGTTTTTAAGGAGACGTTGAAATCATAGAAAAATTAAAAGACATTGTTAATGAAAAGAAACCATATTATTAGAAAAATACGTCGACTAAAATAAACCACATTATTAGAAAAAGACATCAACCAAAGTTAAATTCATAGGAAGGACCAAATTTGAAAACCATTCTGAAACCAAAAATAAAATGACCAACCAAGCCATACAACAACAACATTGCAGATGTGTATGACATATCACAATATTTCCCTATTAAATATAGAAAACTTTCCTTTGAATTACATAAATTTTTGAATCTATTGAGCTTGAAGTTTTTAATGGAGATGAAAGTCTATGGATAATGTTCTTTGATTGAGCAATGTTAAAAGAAACATTCAATTCTCTTGGTTGTTGAAGGTATATATATATATTTTTGGTTTGCTTTAAATTGTTTCAAGATGAACAAAACAAATAGTATAAATTAGAAACAAATGAAAACTCAAAAACCTTTTTTTCCATTGTGCAATTTCAATGATGTTAATTCAAATATTTTTGAAGAATATCTAATGAATAGAAAAAACATATGTTTACCTTTTTTAATAAAATTTGAGAAAAATGTTGCCTATTTACTAAATTCTATTGAGATTTTATAATATTTTAATGTAGCCACTGTTTAAATTTTAAAAATTTAGAAAGACACCATTTCATTTTAACATTTTTTATAAAAAAATTATTTAATATACACTTGTTAATAGAAATACAATTTTTTGAAATATATACCTTTCAAATAAAATTAAGACCAGTCTTTCAAATTTAATCACGGCTCGGAAAACACATAATTACGTATATAGCGCGGGTGTTGTCTGGCACAAGGAGATTTGCATTTCGATTTAGCATGTGCACCGGTCATAAACAACTTTTTCATATTGCGTTGTTTTATTTTATGAGTGGCACATTGAAAGGTATGGTAATGGGTAATGATTATTAGCTGTTTGGTACCTTGAAAGCTATGATAATGGGTATAATGGGTAATGATTATTAGTAGTTTGGTACATGGAAAGCTATAGTAATGAACGGTGGTAATTGGGTTGAATATAATTTTTAAAAATTAATTTAATTATCATATTTTTATTTAATAAATGTTAGAATTTTAATATTAAGTTTTTTTTTATTTTTTAATTAATTAAAAAATTCATAGGTTTTTTTAAAACATAATATTAGTTCAATATATATATATTAGTCATAATGTATTTATTATGTTGTATTGACATATTTTTTTTATGTTATATTTTGTTATCTAAATGTATGTATGGAAGAAGTCCGGATTCGAATTGGAGAAGAAAAGTTCAGGTAGCTGGGAATTTTCATGTAGAAAAAGGCTGGGATATAGATGAAGGTACTGGGATCTATGGTCGGCAAGGTGGATTACCCAATGTCGGTCTACAGTAGAAATGACATAGGGTGGGTGTATCGAGCTTCGGATAAGCTATAGAATTGGTCACTGTGAGTAGCAGCCTTTGCCTTTGCGTAAGCCTCCTCCGGGAACTAGGGTAAAGAAGCGGTGAAAGTAAGTCAATGATGGGAGGAAAACTTGAAACCAAATGATGGACTGTGTGATCCATTCATTAGTAATCCCTAGGACTTTCCCAGCAGGGGTAAATTGAATAAAGCGGAGACGGATCGAAGCACTTGGACGACAAAGAGATATGACGAAGCGACAGGAACTAATTTAATATTACTTAATTTTTGTTATTATTTTTGGGCATAGTCTAACTTATAAACAAAATAGTCTTTTTCATTATAATCCAGTGATATAATTTCAAGTAAAATAGTCTTTTTCATTAAAATTTAACAATACAATTTCAAATAAAATTATAATTTTATGTTTTTTTGTTTTTTGTTTTTAATCTATATTTTAAATATATATAATAAATTCAACATTCTAATAAAACACTTAAATTTTATAAATTAAATAACTTTTACTCTGAATTTTAAAATTCTCTATTGAATTTTATTTAAATTAACCTAACACGATAAAAAATTTTTATACGTTGCAAGCTTACAATAATATTGCACATTTGAATAACATGTTGTACGTTGATGATTTCAAGTCTATGCATTAATGAAGGCATTTATTAATCCCTCCAAAGAAATGTGAAGTCGGCCCACGGAAAGGGCAAGAGCTAACCATCCTGCCATAGGGCATTAAATGCCCGTATGGAGGTGGCCTTTACCATGGATGTCGATGCTCTTCATGCCCGCATCCATCGTCCATCCATCGTTTATCTGGCAGGCCGTCCCCATCGCATCATTCCTTTTCCGGGAACGTGGGACCCACCACCTCCGAGCTGGCACCGACCCATTCTCAAACCTGCCCTCGCACCAAGAGAGCCATTTGCTCCATTCACACTCCTGTCGAAGCTGCTCTGCCTTTGCAATTCGTCTCGAGCATACACCGCCCGCGCTCACAGTTGCACCCACCTCACAGGTCCGCGAATAGGTGCTCAATCCCAACATTCTGTGCGGCGTGAGGTAAATTAACCTCTCTGCTTACAGAAAATTCCGATGAAAATTGTTTTATGGATCACACTGTAGCGTAAACAATTAAATTCAAAATTCATAAATGGAGAACAACGGAACCCAATGAAGCAATCTAACTTTTCAGGACTTCCAATGACCCCAATTCGAGCATTTGGTTTTGTATACAAGGTGGATCAAAGGAGATGCAATTTACATGCACAGTTTCTTGTTTTTCATCTTCTCCATTTTCCTGTTAACAAGAATCAGCGTTCGAGTGGCATTAGTTACCCAGTAGTATGTTAGCAACTCAAACTTTTTTCAGTTAGGAGGAAGAATTGAATTATATGGTTTACCTGAAAAAAAGAAGAAGATTAGAGGTATCTGGTTCACCTGCCAAAGAACAAGTCGTGATTTCCTGGAATTGATCCATAAAACACAAACACAAGGGAAAGAGAACCCCAACATTGGCAGAGTATCTACACCTTTATTCAAATTCACTGGGCTATAGCAAGCACCTTTATGAACAAATTTTGCAAGAATTTTGCATTATTGAAAAATTGCAGCTAAATGTAAATGACTTAATTACCTGAAAGAGAACCCCTCTGCTTACAGAAAGTAACCGAATGTGTTAAAAAAAAATTGTTTTGTGACTTGCAGTTATCAAAAGATGGAGAAGGAATATGCTGGTTAGATTTAACATTGTAAAACAATACAAAAATTAACTTTCTTTACCCCAATCAAAAAAACCCTTATGTTTTCAACTGCGATTACGTATATGGATACTTTTCTATTGACTACAATGTTAATATCCTCCTCAACAATATTTCAGGGGAAGTGAAAGCATAGAGCAGGTTATGATTTTGTTTTAGGACCAATATAAAATTTTATGGTTGCATATTATTTATTTTGTTCTATCTTATCAAATGCCTTTTTTCTTTGTACCAAAATTCTGGTAGAACTTCTCACATATTTGATATTTCCAACCTGAGTAGCTTGTCCAACTTGGTTCTTTATATATTCATTCTTTCTGTCAAACTGTGGAAATAAAATAACTAAAGACTACCTTTCTTATAAATGATGTGTTTGAAAATCACCTAGATGCATAAGAGTTTACCAAAACCAGATAAAGAGCCTACTTTACATGCAGTAATGCCATGGTACACGTTGATTTTAACCGGCTCTCTGAGGCCCTCTTATAATAACAAAAAATATGTAGTGTGACCTTTGATGACCAAAGTCAAATAGATATTATATCTTATGGAGATTTAAACTGGGGAATCTATACTTACAAAGTGGAATTTCTTGATTTTGCTAAATTTGAATTATTACAAGAATCTCATGCTTCCATTTTTTCTAGAAATTCATTCATTTTAGACCTGCTCTTATGCATTGACAATATCTATCCATTGCTTCAACCAGATGACATAACTCAATATCAACCAACTATAGTTTGGTTGAATGTACATGTTTATATTTCTAATGTCAATATCTATTGTTTCATTTCACAATTATGGACTTTTAGTTATTTTGTTTTCTAGAAAGTAGAAATATTCTTTGTGGGTGTTGTTTTCAATGACTTCTCTCATGCTCTATTTTGTTTTTTTTCATCATCTTGGATACTTACATTTTTCTTGATATGTATCAGTACTCTATTTTTTTTGAAAAACAGAACTTAATCATGTCCTCTTCTCTGATATATGTATCTAAATCATTGACCTTTTTCAACATTTCTTCCACTGAGATTTTGTTTTTACAAGCCATTGTACAAAAATTTAGAAAAACAAAGACAAAGCTAATATTATTACTTCTTGGAAAAGATGATGTAGATCCATCAACAAATGCAACATATGGTTCCCTCGTAAAAAGCTTAGCATTTGTGAGGAAATTTGTTGTTGGAATCATGGTTCCAAAGGACTACATTTGCTCGGTTGATACAAACTTGTATTTAGAAGCACCTACAAGTATTGTACAAGATGCACACTCTGCAGGGCTGGAAATATTTGCTGCTAGTTTTGCCAAGTTATAGCTATGACCCAGTAAGGGAATATCTTCAGTTTGTGGACAACAAGAATTTCACATTTAATGGAATCCTAACCGATTTCTCTGTAACAACATCAGAGGCTATAGGTAAGAATTTCTTTCTACTTAACCTCCACCAAATTTTGAAATTCCTTATCCATGCCCACTTGGCCAAAGAGGTATTAGTTTATTTCTTTAAACTTGCAGACAATGCAAACATCAATCATCATAATAGTTATATTAGTGCAATATTTAGCAGCATGTGTCCAAGCCTTTTTTATGGTGCCAATCCATTTCCGCCATCAAAACAACGATTTAAACACTCCCACGGATTTCCCCAAAATTTTCTCACAAGATTTTGTCCAGAAATTCATGGTGTGGACAAAATTTTGGGGTCATGAGACAACACCCAAAAGTTTTGAATTTGAAAT
Organism: Pinus taeda; assembly: GCA_000404065.3. Classification (NCBI taxonomy): domain Eukaryota; kingdom Viridiplantae; phylum Streptophyta; class Pinopsida; order Pinales; family Pinaceae; genus Pinus; species Pinus taeda. The sequence continues at coordinate 165,927 of APFE031519389.1, read as the reverse complement.
TCTGGGAACATCTAGGGTGGACAGCGACAAAGTCAAACAATTTATGTTTTGTACTGTAGATTCTGCGAACATCCAAAATGGATAGCAACCAAGCTAAACAATTTATGTTTTGGATTGCAAATTCTACTAACATCTAGGATGGACAACAGCAAAGTTAAACAATTTACATTTTGAATTGCAGATTCTGGAAATATCCTAGAGAAGTCAAACAATTTACATTTTGAATTTGCAGATTCTGAAAACATCAAGGATTAACAACCCGGAAAGCAAAACAGTATGTCTCTCAACATCAAAGTGCAAAGATTTACCTGGTTGCTTTCTAGATTCCCAGATATTTTAAAAATCTGTAATCCAAATATAAAATGTCCCAAAGACATCATTGGAAATTATGAAAATATCCAAGAATTTGATAATCAGGAATGAATTGCAAATTTTGGAAATTTCCAAAAACATCCTTGGAAATTCCAAAAATATCCAAAAACTGGAAAGTCAAAAGTGAATTGCAGATTCTGGAAATGTCCTAGAATCTAATAGTGAGGAAAGAGATCAATTGTTTGACATTAACCTTTCTGCTCCACATAAATTTAGGCACACCCCAACGCTCAAATAGCTGACGAAACTCTGTTCAAAAACATTTCACTCGAGTATTTCTAAATTTAACAAAACTCTGAGTTCTAAAACATTTCACTTGCGTATTTCTAAATTTACCTGCAACGTTGATGTTCTCAACGATGTATAAAACATTATCCTCATTGATCTCTAACTAATTTGCCTATCTATGTAACTAACTTTCCTATCTTTCGGCATACACATGCATCCTAGTGGTTCACTCTCTATTTCCAGTTTAAAATTTCTGCTGTTGTGGACTCAATTTTTTGATGTGTGCATGAAATGAATTCAAGATAGAAAGTTTGTTTCTACGACCCACCAACACCTAAACAAATCCATCATCTCTATTAACACAACATATAATAAAAGATGCATCATTACAATAATATTTCAGTCTAGAAAACCTTGTCATGTCTCCCTAGAAGTATATTTTAAAATGGTATTTTCGAACAATAATTTCTGAACACAAGCTAGGGATACCTTTAAGTATAGCCACAACTGGAGATGTTGTAGGAGCCAATTTTTTTTCCCTCTGGTATGGAACTGCACGAACTGCGGGATAAATGGCAATCAGTCAAAGCCACTGTGAAATCAGACATTATAACATCATCTTATAGCAACACTAACTTTTCATACTAATATTGTGGAGTTAGGACAATTTTGACACCTTCATAAGAAATACACTTCAAAAGGTAGCAGATATGGGTTTGGGAACAAAAGCATTTCCCATTTTCATAGGATTTTAGCGAATGCAGCGAGCTACTCCTTGGGTTCAAACAGTTATGTTGGTAAAACTCAAAACTCAGAAAAGTGCTTATGCAACATCTACTAAGTAGCTTCTGTGCAAGAAGTTCTTGTTTCAGGGATTTGGATAAAGAACAATGAGGTGGGGAATATTTGTAGACAACTTGGAGCTAAGAGATTGAGGGTTCTGTATTAAATTGAGATACATAGACAGAGGTTTCAGTAATAGGGTTGGGTCTTCAGAATATAAACCCATGTCATGATCCATATTTATCAAGGAGTTGTTGGATTTTCTTTGCAACATATTTTGCATGTTATTATGTTTCTTTCAGCAATGTATTGATTATACCAAGATGAAGTATTTGAAAGTCTATAATACTGTTTTGTGCATGGGTAGGAAATATTGAAGGGGAGATAGGGAATCATTCTCTAAATGTGTTTATATCTGGTGGGGTCTTGAGTGTAAATTGTACACACTACAAAAAATTGCATTTCAAGTGGTGTTCAATATTTATAGCATGAACTGTTGCTCATATGTTTAGTCAATATTCGTGTTCCCTCATTTGTATAGGGATTTGAAGAATGAAGAAGTGGGACTTGATCAATGAGTTTGAGGTTGAGGACCAAGAAGGAATGATAGAGTTTTCAACCGTAGATTTGACATGGACAGAAGTAGCAGGAGACCAAGTTGTGATTATTCCATATTGTCGTCAACTTGAGGATTTTATAAGTGGAGAGAAATTGAGGGAAAGTGCACCTACTCAATTTGTTGCTAAAACTCGACGAATTAAAGATGTGAAGGATATCAAGAAGACAAATTCTTCAACATATCTAGAATATGTTGTCTCTCTCTCTCTCTCTCTCTAAATATAATAATATATATATATCTATTTATATATATTTGATTCTTTTGATTTTAAGTTCACTATGTCAACATGCATAATATTTTATTTAATTTTTGGTAAATTCTTGATCACCAGATATTGGTGTGCCTATGGTCCAAATCATGTACAATCCAGCAATGTAGTTGAACCCGGATCTACAACTAAAAAACGTCTTCCACGTCACAACATCAAAGTTGGTTGTCAGTGTCACTTTATTATGCGACGACTTGCTCTTAGACCAAATGATGTTGTTCTAATATATACATCATGTAGACATATTGATGACAAAAATGTGGTTTGTCATGGAAATGAGGCAAATGACATGCCCATGAAATTCAATTTTGCGCCGCATTTAACAGAGAGTATACGAAGTATTGTTGAAGATTTGGTTCGTGATGGTTTTAATGCTACGATGATCTGGGAAAAATTTATCTTTGATTTAAGGTATGGATCTGGTGAGTTATTTAGAGGGGCACCTTGAGATTCTTTCATGACAAGAAAGGATGTGTCAAACATGTACAATAATATTAAGAGGCTAGAGTATGTGAAGCATGAAAGTGATCCAATGAGTGTGAATTGTTGGGTTAGTGAGTGCCTAGAGAGCTTTTTCTTCTACCAACAACAAGATGTTGTTAAAAACATCCCTTTCATTATAGGCATGCAAAATAAGTGGACGCTTTCAATGATGGTGAAATACTCACACAACAACATGTTATCAATGGACTCCACTTTTAGCACTAACAAATATGGGGTAAACATATTTACCAAAACTTCATTTATTCAACTTTATTTCAATGTCATCTTCTTATATGCTTATAATCTTGTTTTCTTACTGTAATGTAGTATCAATTGTACACCATAATGGCTTTTGATGATCATCACAATGGGATTCCAGTGGCATGGGCAATATCATCACAGAATGGTACTCCTGAAATTTGTAAATGGATGTCACAATTATTTTCAAATGGGAGAAAGGAAAACCCAGATTGGCATGTCCGAGTTGTCATCATAGATGATGCAGTAGCGAAAATCGAGGCATTAAGGTGAACCAGTTTTTTCTTTTTACAAGAGATAAAAAGAAATAATGTTCAAGGATATTCTCTTATAATGTTATATTATTTCAGGACTTGCACAAACTGTACATTATTATTGTGTGTATGGCATGTCCATAGAGCGTGGTTGAAAAATGTTGGAACTAAAGTCAGGGGAAAGGAAAATAAAGTCTGTATCTTCCGTGCTCTAAGATTAATCATGCATTATGTGAAGATGATGCATCTGTGCAACATGAAATTCAAAGTTTCTTTGATGAATTCAAAGAAGAAACTATTTTTTTGGATTATTTTGCAACCAACTGGTTAAACAACAATAAATTATGTAAGTTTCTTAAAGTTTCATTTTATTAGTTTATTTTGTAATTGGCCATTTTCTATTGTTTCTTCACATCTAATATATGTTTTTTTTCCAGATATGTGGGCAAAAGCATATAGGGACTTCCCACATTCCAACCAGGATACTAATAATGCTATCAAATCTTATTATAGGTATCTAAAGCAAAGGTACCTTTGTGAGAAGAACAATGCGTCCCATAGAAGGGTGGATTGGCTGTTGCACCTGTTATTAGAAAAGGTTGAGTTGTATTACATTCACATGCAACGTCTAAAAAAAGCTGGTTTTATCCAAGCTTCAAAAACTGAGCAACAAATAAATTTAAGTAAGTGCAAAGCAAAGAATATCCCGGATGAAGATTGTATGGCTGATGGAAACAACGAAAGTGAGTATTTGGTTCATAGGCAAACTATGGCAACTCGTGATACACGGTATCATGTCATCTATAAAGGGATGAACCTAAACTTCTGTAATTGCAAATGGGCCCTCAATGGCAATATTTGTAATCATATTTTAAAAGTTGAGATGGTAGTGGCTAGCAATGTTTCGGGGGGAAATGAATTGCCTAATGTCTCTAGATCTATTACAGAAAGACCTAGATATTTACTTGATTTAAATGAATTGTTTGTAATGACCCCAGAAATTGAAATGAACCTTCCACCTTCTCCTTCCATTGATTCAACCATTGTAAGGCCAGATAGCGCCCTAATAATCGATGAGAAAATTAAACTTGTGATGTCATCAACTCATAAGAAATTGAGGGGTTTATTACAAAAAACACCCACAACTTTGGAGCAGGCATATGCACTAAATCAATTGGTAGAAAATGTAAGCCAAGAGTACAATAATAAGAAATTTGATGTTGTAACTCCATCCAAGGTCACTACCAAGAGGCGACATAGTTTCTTGAGCCCAACAAAAAAAGGGGGCAAAGTGTTCCTGCGTTGAAATCAAGAAAATATGGACCACAGTTTCTAAAGGTTGGATAGTGTTGTGGAAGGAAAAGAAACATGAATGAACAATTGGAGATTTCTTTTACAAAAGAAATCAATCTGGACCACACATCTAGAAGGGTACAAGGTTCTATTTTACAAATGCTGGTATGGAAATATCAATTGATGTATCATTTTACGTGAAATTCAAAATATCATTATCTTCATTGCCTTCAATGAAATTGCATAACAATGTGTTTTTTTTTTGTTACAGCTGAAGATTCCACATCTCATAATACTTCAAGTTGTCAAGTTCGTTTATTTCATGAGAATAATGTGGATCCAAATATGGGGGGTTCATTGATTCCTTTTCCATTTGATTCGCCACGTCCACCTCTCCCGTTTGATCATTGAACCCCTTGGTTGTTTCCACCAATTGCACCAAATTCATTCATTGTGCACCCTACCTCAGCCCATAACATTTCAGTTCCACACCCTAGGGTGATGCCCCCTATTGTACAACCAGTCGGATTGTATCGCCGCTTGCACTCTATATAGGAAATAGCGGGTGAAGAGAACAATCAAAGTACCAGAAATCAATGGCAAGATGACAAATATTCGAGCTGATGAGTATTCATGGATATAGTATGGGCATAACCCTATAAAGGGCTCTCCTGATCCAAAACATGTTGTGTGCATGATGGGTTGAAAATGTTTCTGGATATGTACAACATTATCTAATTTCAATTTTCTACGGTTATTGTATTGAGCTATTGAAATCTTTTTGTTGAACTCAAAGCATATAAAATCTCAGTGTAAATGTTGGCTGAACTCTGACAAACTCTAGAAAATGGTTATTTGCCTTTTTGCTAGTATAAGCTTGATACATCCTTTTTGGATAACAGTATAGTATATTGTACATAAAGGCAGAATTGGAACTCTTATATATCAGGCTGTCTCATTATTGTAGATGTTATTTTGGCATGTTGCTTCAATACAAAATGAATTTCAGTGAAAATTGCTGAAAATTTGTCTTTTGTGAAAATTGGTGAAAATTGGTCTTCTGTGAAAATTGGTGAAAATTATTGACATGCTCAAAGTCAGTCCTTTGGTGTCTGGAAATGATTGAAAATTGTGGAGTTGGAACCCATCTATGCATACTCAATGCTATGTCTTTCAAGTCCAATGTGTCATGACTCATGAAGGAAGGATGGACCTAGCAGGATAAAAACAATTATTGTAGAGCTATGTTGCAGGAAATGTACCCCCTGCATACCAGCCACATTTCGGTACAAAAACTCCAAAACATGGCTGAAACACGCCTAAAATACATTTAAGTGGGGTTGAAAAAGTATCTTATTGCTTATTACTTTTGGAGTAAAAACTGCGTGACCAGAATTTTGGATCTGAAATAAAAAGGTATCTTTTAAATCATGAATCTATATTCTAAACCATAATGTTAAAACTAAAAATTTCACTGTTTACTAATTTGAGGGGTCACATTTCAATCACATTTATGTTTCAAATTCAGGTTTCCATTTCCCCATATCATGCAACTTAGTTATAGAGGTATTCCTGCATCACCAATTTTCGTCATCCAACATTTTCCTTGGTCGTCCATAGCCACATAGTAGGTGTATTGTCTCTTCCATCTTATTTAGAGAGATCTAATTCTGCCATTAGGAGACAGTCCACATATGGTGAAGAAGGAATCTAAACCCCTTTAGCCATTACTTCCCTTCTAAACTTATTGGCATCCTCTAATTTAAAATGATCATACTCAAAAAATTCTCTCTCTTCTTGCAAAATAGTATACCATCTAATACTTTGTTTGGAGACAGAGTTTAGTCCAATTCCTAGCCTGTCCATTTTTTGGTTCGCAATGGTTAGGAGGCCAAAAATTTTGGCTCAAACAAAGGGTGTTAGAGCTAGCAATCTACACCTTTGGATTTTATCATCTGGTAAAGAATTCATTGGTTGAGTTAATGCCTTTATTGAAAAGCCTTAAAGCTAAGACCTAGGAAGACTCGAACAACAGCTTTCCCTCAAAATTCACAAGAGGGGACCACCACAGTTGGTGATCATTAAATGACATGCCATATCTGAGAAACTAATCCTTCTAGGAAAGAAAAATCTTAACAGCCTCACAAGCCTTCCAAATGCTCTTCAAACCATAGTTCATCTCATTATCAGTTACAATAAGGTGAGTTTCCCCATATTTATTTTGAATTATTTTTCAGTTTGACCATTTTTCATCACTTCCCAGGCCTCCATAATGATATTGCTTGTTTAAACATTGGGAGTTATAGATCACAGGCCCAAGGATCCATGCTTGCTGACTTACTGTTTACATTTCCATTTCTACCAATTTGCAGTTGCCCTTTTTGCTCGGTTTCCCTGCGTTTTTGATGGCCTTGGAACTGTACATTGTTAGTGTATGTGGAGATTTTGGATTAGATCAAATAGGGAATGGTGGTTCTAACTTCTAAGTTAGCTTAGAACACCGTGTTCTCTGACTGCAATTTAATTCTGTTGAAGAGCATTGCCATCATCATGGGGAGGGGTTGGTGGTTCAGTGATGCCAAGTAAGTTTTCTGATTAGTTGGGTTTCTGTGCCATAATATTTATTGGAATGAAAAGAACCTAGATGATCCTAATGGTGTTATGGCCAATAACCCAACTGCCCAAAATTCAGTGACAGTTGAAACTGATCTCGCCTTGCAAATTGTTTGAGCCTTGCTAGGATTGGATAGTGCTGCTTTGAAAGATGATTTATGATTTCATGTTTTTTATTGCAACTAAAATCCTTCGTAGCCTTCCTTTTAGGGGAGGAATCAAACAATTTCCAAACAATTTCCATTACCTGTTTCTTGCTATGGTTTTGTCATTTCTTTTAGTTAGTGTATTCAAAGTGTTTCATTTTGGGGTTTTATTGCTTTGCTTCCTCATGATAAGACTTTTGGGATATTCTTCAGTAGGTTTGGTTGGTTTTATAGTTGCCACAAAAAACCTTTGAGGATTGCTTGCAGAGTGATGTTGGCATGAAATGATCAGCTGCTCTATTAAACAAACAAGGTCTCATTGTATAGTATTAGAGACCGCAGGGATTTAATTTCAAGAGCTATGTTGGAAAGATATTGAATTTTGTGAGAGCAGAAGAGACTGGCTTACTGTGGGAAACCATTGTGAAGTCAACCTATACACAACCTAGACACCTGCGTTTTTCAGAGGTATGCTAATCAAGCCCATTCCAAATTGTGATATTTAACCTTGATATTTTTCTACTTTGAGCTTTTTCTGTTCTTGAATTTTTGAGTTAAAGAATGCACTCAAAATTTTGAAAGTTTGCAGTTGCCTCTTAGAATTCTCAAACAACACTTAAACTCAAGCAAAGAGTACATGCTACAATATTAGTTCTCTAAATTGTTTTGTGCTTCATGTTTCCAGGAACTTAATCGCCATGCATCACCTAGCCGTTTGCGTGGCAATCGACCGAAATCTTGAGCTGATTATTAATTTTTTATGGCAGAACCATCATCTCCTTGCAGTTATAGTTGTCTTTTGATGTCCATGAAAGTGAATAAAATCAGCCTTTCCAAGTTTGTTTGGAAAGCCATCTCACAGATTCTCTGATCAGGGAGTCAGCTGGTTTGTATAGGATGGTGACAAGGTGCAACAGGTGGAAGTCATAACTAATAAAGTCCTATTCACACTAAGAATATATTAGATTTGTTTTCAGATGTGAATTCTGACCTTAGATCACTTTCCTGTAGAACGATCTGGTTACTGTTATACCTTTTTGGCTATATTATGTATCAAGAGTTATCTATTCTTTGGAACAAAGCTATAATAGCAGTTCCATGGCTATTTGTGTTGTGAGCCTCCTCCAAGTGAGACACCCATTGCTTTGGAAAGTAGAGTCAGTGATGGAGTTTTTCAAATGTCATTGTAATTTGTAGCATATTTCACTATATTTATACAAAATTGTATTCTTTTAGTATATGCTTGGGAAGATAAGGCCTGTAAAGCACCATGGTTTTTCAACGAGTTTTTTTTGTAAAGTTTGATTTGTGTAACTAGCTATACAGCTAAGTGGTTATCTTGTCTATGGAGGATATTAGCAGCTTAATGGATCCTTGTTCTTCAATCAGTGAGGAGGAGGGAAGACAATATTATTGTAAAAGTTGCAATTATTATGGGCATTACATAGATAACAACCCATATACCAAAGAGGGTCCAAAAGGAATTACACTGGATTTAAATCTAATGAACAAAAGCTCTAATATCATACTAATCTGGTCTCTGGGTACACCATAATTTAATTCATTTAGTAAATGAACTGATTTAATCTGTTATGATTGTGAAAATAGGTCCAGAAGGCATTACACTAAAACATTTTGGATTTAAAATCTAATGAATAAAATTTCTAATATCACGCTAATCTGGTTTCTGGATGCACCATAATTTAGTTCATTTAGTAAATGAACTGGTATAATCTGTTATGATTGTGAAACCATAGTGATGTCATATGTAAACTAGCCTTGGCTCCAAAAAACCATGAGCACAGGCCATCTCTAGGCCATTCACACAACCAATTTTACATCTCTATAGAACTATAGGTATACAATTATTCATAAGGCTTCAGGATATGTGAATTAATCAAGCTTCTCACTGCTACACTCTAATTAACATATAATATAGAAATAACCTTGACACCTTGATATAAATGAAAGTGATGCTTGTGATAATAGTACATGGGCTCCATAACATAGTATTCCACCTCTTTATGCATTACACAGGATCTAAAGATGAATTATATGGTACAACGAGTAATCCTCCTTTTAGATATATTATTTGACTTGGTCGGAGAGTTATTAATCCCCATTTTAGATATATTATTTGACTTGGTCAAATGTAAAGTGATATTCATTTTAAACTTGGAAGTTTTAAGAGAGCTTCGAACTCATTGTAACGTTTCTTTGAAAATGAATCTGCTTTACTTACTAGTTTGGATGTGAAAGATGCATGTACATCAAGGTAACAAAATGCTGTAAAGGTTACCTAAATTGCCATTGAGCAGGTAGTGGTGTACAAACTTGAGCTTTGAACAGTTTAGGGTTGTTGCTAGTTTTGGGTTGTTACAAGTGGTAACATTGATTAGTTTTGGCACGCTATTGAAGGGTTCTTGCCATATTGTGTGGATACTGAATGGAGCATTGTTCTAAATGTTTGATAACCTACTCTGTTCCATCAGGATTCTTATAGTTGCTGTGTATATGTTAATAAGCATGGTATTTTGCTACATATTTCTTCGTTACACTTTGATGAATATGGATGGTGATGATGTACTTCCTTGTTATGGTTTATGGCATACTTTTTATGGTCGCACATCACCGTTGATTCTGGTGTAAAGTCAATAGTGAGTGTTCTTGATTAGACGATGAGCTATGGCCATTAGGTGAGTTAGACCTGTGGTAACGAGATGGCCAATATTATGGGGCATTACGCTTTAACTTTCTAGTTGTTATTGTTGGTGTCATTCTTGCAAATTCCAAAGCCTTAGTTTTTGGTTTCGATGCTGGAAACATGGAACACTAGACTCTAGAGCATTTCTTGTGCTTGTAAGAAAGGTGTCCTAGTTGGAAGATTAGTGTGGGTGTGACGAACAAGGGACATGTCAAGAAAAACAAATGTCAAGAAAATGGGGGATTAAGCTTTTTGAAGCAGAATTTATCATTATGATTTTGACAAAGTTTAGGGACTCCATATTTTTAATCTTTTAGGCAATTTTGAAAGATGAGCATTTCTTCACTTGTGTTATTTATTTATTAAGATTATGACATCTTGAAAGGCATCATGGGCATGTAGGGCTTCATTGATATATGCGTACATTGCATCATTCTAGGACAAACCATGTACCTAAGAAAATTCACTTCATACTAGGTTAGAGTTTTTCATTATTATGCATCAATGTTCCTAGGAGGATTTCATGGTATGAAATTCTTCATCTCACATTAGATCATGCATCAACTATTTCCAGCTTGTCATCATATAGATATGGATATAGCTAGGGTTTGCATCAGAAATGACTTATACTTATTAAATGTTGTGAAAACCAACAAACCAAATGTAAATAACCCTATTTTGTTACTTTCATTTATTCCCATGGCATCCATCCAGGTGGAAATCAAGACGATATTAAAGAGGTAGCATCTGAAACTTGAAATTAAAATTAAATTCAAACGGAGCTACAATAATCTTCGCTGAACCACTAGTAGGTTAAGAATAATTAGTTCACCTCAAATATAATGTACATAATTGGATACATGAATTCAGTTATGACATGAGTGGACATCTAAGGTGAATGATATTACAAAACAAAAAAAAGGTACATTAACGAGTTCTTCACTGAAAGAACCACGGTATGAGAATCCCAAGAAAAATGACACCCATGGTGTATACACATAGTCGAGACCTATACTGATGCTGATCAATGTTTGCTAGTGGAATGAATGATGATCCTGAATCATCTCTGGCACCTGAATCTACACTTGAGGTTGCTCCAACCATTAGATCAGTAGACATTTTATGGATCTCTACAAGGTGCATTATCGTAAAAGAATTAAATCGAGCACTTCAGATTTTTTCCTCTCTGTAGAGGGGCTTCAAATTGTCTGTAGATGCCTTCCATGTGATTACATATTAAATTTGAGTTTGTCAACACTGTTATGTTATTCACCCCATTGTGTTTTGCCTCTTTTAACCCCGCAACAAGTGTAATGTAGTATGCTTCGTTATTGGTTGTTAGGGTCCCACCCTAACCCCCTTATCTATGTAATGGGACCACGTCATACTCAAGAGTCAATAAAGCCCATATTAATAATTGTAAGTGGTTAATCCGCAATTAATAACGGAACCACAGTTAGTTGTAAATGGGTCGTAGTATTAGATAGATGGTATTAGTAATACGCGGTATTGGCCCGTGGTATTGCACGTAAGAGTCATATATAAAGGATAGAAACTCCCTGCGAGGAGCATCGTGTCTTATTTTGTAATCGAGCTCTGCTCTATTGGAGGTTGCCCCCTCGAAGAGGCAAGTGAACATTACTCTCTGAATAATAAAATCATTGTTATTCTGTGTTCTGGGTATCTCTTCTTCGCATATTCTGTGTTTTGGGTCTCTTTTCTTCGCATATTCTGTATTTGGGTATCATTTGCAGGTTAAGAGCATAACATTGGTTGTCTTTCCCTGCACTTCCCATATTCTATAAACCACATGATTTTTTGCCCCATTGTGAAGGACAAATTTTAAAGATGCTCGACTCGGATTTGGGCGGCATGATACTTCAATGCACAATGTCCACTTGTCCACCATTCCGTGAGCTTAGAAGCACTGCATAGTGACAAAAACAAAATAGATTCATGTTAGAATACTTTAATATGACAAAATATCTTGGTTGAAATTGATTATTTTTATGCTACCTCAAGTTTGAATGCACATCCTTGAAAAATAACAGAAAATCAAATATCAGTGATAAGACTTTGGGCATAAAGAGTTAATAATGCATGCATGCTCATGAAAATGAGGATGTAGCATGACAAGAAGAAATGAATCATTTAAGACAAACCTTGTCATGCTATCAAGGATTCTAAGTATTTCAAAATATCATCTTTTAGTAAGATTGACTAAAGAAACCATAGAAAATGGTTTTTCCTGTTACATTTTCAAAAACATTGCTATATCCAGTGATTCCAATTGTAGTTCACTGTTAGTGTTTTCCAGAGCTATTGCTCACATCTTGAAAGAGGGATTGCATTAGGTGGAGGGTTCCAAATACAAAGAACACTCCTATGCTTATCCAGATCACCATCAACAAGAGGCAATATCCAGGAAGTCAAATTACATGTGCTAAATGTTTCCAATCTATGAAGTAACTCGCATGTGTCCACTCATCAATTTCCAGCCCTTGGTTCTTTCCACTGCCATACTGAAATTCTTCTATCGACATGGATAAGGAATTTCAAAAACCAGCGGAGGTTAAGTAGAACGAAATTCATACATATAGCCTCTGATGTTGTTACAGAGAAATCGGTTAGGATGCCATTAAATGTGAAATTCTTGTTGTCCACAAACTGAAGATATTCCCTTACTGGGTCATAGCTATAATTTGGAAAAATTAGCAGCAAATATTTCTAGCCCTGCAGAGTGTGCATCTTGTACAATACTTGTAGGTGCTTCTAAATACAAGTTTGTATCGACCGAGCAAATGTAGTCCTTTGGAACCATAACTCCAACAACAAATTTCCTCACAAATGCTAAGCTTTTTACGAGGGAACCATATGTTGCATTTGTTGATGGATCTACATCATCTTTGCCAAGAAGCAACAATATTAGCTTTGTCTTTGTTTTTCTAAATTTTTGTACAATGGCTTGTAAAAACCAAATCTTAGTGGAAGAAATGTTGTTCAAAGTTAATGATTTAGATACATATATCACAGAAGAGGACATGATTAAGTTCCGGTTTTAAAAAAAATAGAGTACTGATACATATCAAGAAAAATTTAAGTATCCAAGATGATGAAAACAAACAAAATAGAGCATGAGAGAAGTCATTGAAAACAACACCCACAAAGAATATTTCTACTTTCTAGAAAAAAATAACTAAAAGTCCACAATTGTGAAATGAAACAATAGATATTGACATTACAAATATAAACATGTACATTCAACCAAACTGTAGCTGGTTGATATTGAGTTATGTCATCTGGTTGAAGCAATGGATAGATATTGTCAATGCATAAGAGCGGGACTAAAATGAATGAATTGCTGGAAAAAATGGAAGCATGAGATTCTTGTAATAATTCAAATTTAGCAAAATCAAGAAATTCCACATTGTAATTATAGATACCCCAGTTTAAATCTCCATAAGATATAATATCTATTTGACTTTGGTCATCAAAGGTCACACTACATATTTTTTGTTATTATAAGAGGGCCTCAGAGAGCTGGTTAAAATAAACGTGTACCATGGCATCACTGCATGTAAAGTAGGCTCTTTATCTGGTTTTGGTAAACTCTTATGCATCTAGGTGATTTTCAAACACATCATTTATAAGAAAGGTAGTCTTTAGTTGTTTTATTTCCACAGTTTGACAGAAAGAATGAATATATAAAGAACCAAGTTGGACAAGCTACTCAGTTTGGAAATATCAAATATGTGACAGGTTCTACCAGAATTTTGGTACAAAGAAAAAAGGCATTTGATAAGATAGAACAAAATAAATAATATGCAACCATAAAATTTTATATTGGTCCTAAAACAAAATCATAACCTGCTCTATGCTTTCACTTCCCCTGAAATATTATTGAGGAGGATATCAACATTGTAGTCAATAGAAAAGTATCCATATATGTAATCACAGTTGAAAACATAAGGGTTTTGTTGATTGGGGTAAAGAAAGTTAATTTTTGTATTGTTTTACAATGTTAAATCTAACCGGCATATTCCTTCTCCATCTTTTGAAAACTGCAAGTCACAAAACAATTTTTTATTTATTTATTTATTTTTTTAACGCATTTGGTTACTTTCTGTAAGCAGAGGGGTTCTCTTTCAGGTAATTTTTCAGCTAATTAAGTCATTTACATTTAGCTGCAATTTTTCAATAATGCAAAATTCTTGTAAGATTTGTTCATAAAGGTGCCTGCTATAGCCCAGTGAATTTGAATAAAGCTGTAGATACTCTGCCAATGTTGGGGTTCTCTTTCCCTTGTGTTTGTGTTTTATGGATCAATTCTAGGAACTCATGATTTGTTCTTTGGCAGGTGAACCGGATACCTCTAATTTTTTTTTTTTTTTTCATAGGTAAACCATATAATTCAATTCTTCCTCCTAATTGAAAAAAGTTCGAGTTGCTAACATACTACATGGTAACTAATGCCACTCGAATGCTGATTCTTGTTAACAGGAAAATGGCGAAGATGAAAAACAAGAAACTGTGCATGTAAATTGCATCTCCTTTGATCCACCTTGTATACAAAACCAAATGCTCGAATTGGGGTCATTGGATGTCCAGAAAAGTTAGATTGCTTGATTGGGTTTCGTTGTTCTCCATTTATGAATTTTGAATTTAATTGTTTATGCTATAGTGTGATCCATAAAACAATTTTCATCTGAATTTTCTGTAAGCAGAGAGGTTAATTTACCTCACGCCGCACATAATGTCGGGATTGAGCACCTATTCGCGGACCTGCGAGGTGGGTGCAACTGTGAGCGCAGGCGATGTATGCTCGAGACGGGTTGCAAAGGCAGAGCAGCTTCGATGGGAGCATGAATGGAGCAAATGGCTCTTTTGGCGCGAGGGCAGGTTTGAAAATGGGCTGGTGCCAGCTTGGAGGTGGTGGGTCCCGCGTTCCCGGAAAGGGAATGATGCGATGGGGACGGCCTGCCGAATAAACGATGGATGGACGATGGATGCGGGCATGAAGAGCATCGACATCCATGGTAAAGGCCGCCTCCATATGGTCATTTAATGCCCTATGGCAGGCTGGTTAGCTCTTGCCCACAGAAAGACGCTACTAAAATGTTAAGGAACACAATCATTTTTGTAATGACTCTAAAAGACCTATAATTATTATTTAGTTTTTTTTTACTAGTTTATTTTAATTATTTAGTTATTCTTCTATTAATTTATTTTAATATTTCAAACGGATGGTGGTTTATTATTTAAATATTTTTTTACTAATTTGTTTTAATTATCTAGTGATTTTCTTTATTATTTTTTTTTTAATATTCTAAATGGATGATAAGAAAAATGTTACATAATGTCATTTTTTTAATTAGTATTAGATAGAAAATTTTACCTTGGTTGAAATGGATTTTGTTAAATTAATGATATTTAAATAATTTCTCTCTAAATATTTTGAGAATGAAAAATAAAACCATATGTGTTTTACAAATCAATATATATCTATTTTGAAGATTGATCATTATTGGTTAATTATTTGATTATTTAGATGTTTCTTTAGTTTTGTCATAATATCAAGAGTAAACTTAAATCTCTTTGATGATAAGAAAGTAGGGCTATTTCAATTATGTGGAGAAAGTTGTGGATAAAGTTGCGCAAATGTTGAGATAGTGATTGGACAACAAAGAATATTTGAGTGTAAGGGGGCCACAAGAGAGCAACAAGTTTTGCAATGGGAAGAATCTTGTTAAAAGGAAGTTTTTGTGAACCAGATTTAGAGAAGTAGTTCATTTTTTGTTGAGGAGAGCTACCATTTTCTCAAACCCTCACTACCCCTCTCCCTTGTTTAAAGACGGCCGTCATCATAGTAATTTTTGTTTTAATTTAGATGAATTATAATGTTTTAAAGGCTACATGGAAGAACATTGTTAGGGTTTGACATAAGCTTCATTTAAATGATTGATTAAAGATTTATTTAAAGAGTTAGTTGTGCGAGGATAAGAAAATTTTTGATTTTCGATAATTTGAATTTATTTTTCATTACCAATGCTTTGATGGTGTTGGACCCGACAACATGTAAGGGGATATCCTCGGTAAGAAGTCCCAATTACACTTCAAACCGTTTGGTGTAGGAGTCCCAGCAGTGGGTCATATGGTAATGCCTTGACTGCGATTTTGCATAGAGGCAAGTAAGATGACTCTTTTGGTAGCAAGGGTGACAACTGCAATGAGTCCAGGAAGGTGCATGAGAGGTTCTAACACATGGGGGTTGAGATGAGTGCACCCCTTGGCAACCTGTAATAGTACTCGGACGGGAAGGGAACACATGAGTGGAGATGAAACACAAGTTGGAAAGCAAGTTAGCTAGCAATCCAAAGTGATGGTTAAACCAACAACACATTTCAAAAAGATTCATACATACTCATACAGAATAGTCCATACATGCATGCGTAAGAAAGCAAATACATATGCCATTTAGAGTAAACAAGATAGCTGGAATACAATACAACATATGCATGAAACATGATGGCTCTTATTATATAAAGAAGTGTAAGTTCCAGTCATATAATACATCCATGTCCAACCACTAGCTCCAATAGTGGAACGTTATAACCACATCTGCATGCTCCTCCAAATAGATGTACTAGCTCCATGCAGTGGAGAAGCCAAGGTGCATTATAATACTATCCAATCTCTCTCCAAGATAGTATTATTGGATGCTTGGCTGACCAAAAAGCCTCTATAATGAGTTATGAGGTACTATTTATTGCAAAGGGTGGGGTGACCATTGGCATTCCCCTTTATGACAGTTCAACTACCCTCATGACTCTTCACCTACTCTATAAATGTTACATTCGACTATTGACGCTTGAATTACACTTGACATGACGTTACATTACAATGCACATGTACTCATGTGAGATAACATGGCTTGAGCAAGCCATGCAAGACATTAGTGACACTCGATCAGTTGTGATGAGACCAACTCCTTGACATGCTTGTGATGGTGAAGGTGGTGAGTTGATGCTAAGCTTGGTCATCCGTGATGGTGTGCATGCACCCGATGGTGACATCTTGTTGAAGCGAACTCTTGCCTCTGTTGCAACCGGTGCATTGGTTCGGATGCTTCATTCAACTCATCTGCTAACATGCACATGGTCTTCTTGGGTTCAGCTAAACCGATAACACACTAATGCATAGTGTCCGTGCTGGTCTTCAAGGTGTGCTGGTGGTCATGCGCATCAAATTGTCGAAGTACATGTTCAGCTCCAGTTGGACTTGCTTCTTGTCTTCGCCTTGGTGAGTGTGCTGAATGGGTTGATCGCATGTGTGCACACAATGACATGCATGCTGCTGAATCCCTTACATGCAATCAACAACACTGCTCACCATGTCTACTCCGTGGTAGCTACTGGGATGGATCTTTGACTTTTGCGGGCGCAGTTCCATCCGTGAGTGCATGTTGCACCCACTGTTATTCTGTTCCTGCTGTAACTCATTCATCTATCTGTGCAGCTTCATGTTCTTCCTTGAGTTGTTGCTTCAACACATGCAACTCCTTCTTTGTTCCATTCTCTATCTTTGCGTGATCTTCATGTCACGCCGTCACCTCATAGCTCGAGTCTACAAAGTTGCTTTCATCATCAGTGGATCTGCTTGAGCTTGCAACTTTGTTCCACTTCTGTGTTCTCAACAACCTTCCTCTTGCATTTGTTGCATTCAACATGCTTCCTTCAATTGTTGTTCATGATGCTGCTTGTTGTGATGTTGCTACCATTATATATTGATGTCCTTGCCTATGAACAACTTGATGTCTTCGTGAGTAGGCAAACTCATAGACATTTGATCGACTGCATCCCCAAGTGTGGTCTGAATGGTGTCTTCAACTCTGCTTTCCTGGAAACCATTTTACTTGTGTTGCTGAGAGGTAGATGAACACCTATGATACCTGGAGACATGACAACACTCATGACAAGTAATCTGTCAGTCGAAAACCAAATTGAACTTGAGAACTAATTTGTAACATACCTGTCACTGATCATGAATGTCGCACAATTTCAGCCGGGAGGTCGAGAGACTGAGTGTCAAGATTGCATAAGGCACAGTCTGGGCCACTAGGAGGCTGACTGACTACTGGAACTGCACAATGCACAGTCCAGTCTAGCTACTGATTGCTGGAATTGCATAATGTGCAATCTCAGCTGGCAATGGCTGTAGGCTCAGTGGCTACATTGTGCAATTTTATGGGCCAACAGTCACTGTCCCTTAGAAATGCACAAAACAGTCTTGGAGGATAGCGGTTGGGTAGAAATGCACAAAATAGTCATTAAGGATAGTGGTTGGGCAGAAATCCGCATTTCTGGATAGGAAAAAAGAGCCTTCCTTCCCTAGATTGTGCAACGCTGTCTCAGTGAAGGTAGAGTCCAAGCCAAGGTTGGCCAGACTCACCGACGGGCAACTGAAAGTGAATGTGAATAAAAATGCATGGTGATACTGAGTGTAAGCATGAGTGAATGATCGTGCATGCAAGCGGTGAATGACAGATTCACAAAACGGAACAACATGCATGTGGGTGAGGCGAGTCGCTGAATCGTCGACTAATCGTGAAAAACAATTTCCTACATGTGAAAATAGTGAGATGTTGACGAAAATTGAAATGGTACTAGTACAAGCTAGAATGTATCAAAATGACAACAAGCGCTCACTTAAATCAAGCAGATAACGTTCATACGAAGTGAAATACAAAAAGCGTTAGAAATGCAACACAAGTCATTGAAAGCGGGCTTATCCCAAAACAACTGAGTTGAGTGTGCCAACAACTCCTAGATGTGACGTGGGATGTCAGAGCTGCAAGGTTGATGTGAGGAATGATATTTGTGGCATTCGGTTGATGAGTTTTGATAACATCGAGGTTGTGCACGCATGCCACAAATCTAGGGAAAGTGACACTTGGTGGGAGGTTTCTGAAATGATCCTTGCATGTAACCTCCAACTGCTAAAAATAGATCCTTGAAATAAGGAACACCTTTGCATGCTGCCTTGGGAGAAGCAGCCCATGCATGCAAGTCAGTTTTGCTCGGTCTCAGAGGGAACTGGTCAACTCAGCTACACATGCCAGAGACTGCTCGAATGCTAGGAGAAAATGCACATTTTTGGTTGGGAGTTGCGTTGGCTACCTAGGGGATTTGCGTAATTTCTGGGAAGAGAAGCTGATTGCTTCCCAGATTTCAGCAAATTTTGGGCTGAGCAGCCCTGCTGGGGAAAATTGTGCAATTTTCACTGTGAGTGTTGACTTCCAAAATTGTGCAATTCTGGAGCCCAACAAGCTGCAAGTCAGGATTGTGCAATTTTTGTAGGGAAGGCTACTTGCCCTCTAAAATTAAACAATTTCTTGGAGGAGTTGCTTATCTTGTAGCTGGACCAAGTCCGGGTGATCAACTTGTGAGGGGAATGCATTGAGCTATGGTCAATAGACTGCCTTTGTGCAAGAAAAACATTGAAGCTTGTGTACTTGACAAAGCAAGACATGTTGTGGTGAAAGGTTGGAAGGGAGGCTCCAAAATGAAGCTGAGGCAAAATTTTGGAGGGTGGCTGTAGCCGCTACAACACTTGGCAACACACTGGTAGATCTCCAACTTTCTGAAAGGACCTTTTTTGTGAAAAGAAAGTCTAACACCTCTAGAAGTATTGTTTAGTTCTCAGCTCCTCTTAGTTTCCACACTAGCTTGGTAAGATGTAGCATCTACCAAGCTCTTGGTCGATTGACACACATTCCAAGCCAAGGCAACATAGTTTTTTGGATTGGGGTTGAGGGGTATATTGGTGCACAAGCAGTATAGTCATCAGAGTATTAGTTTCATCTCTTGTGTTGCTTTGCTGCTAGCAGGCCTGGACAGTACCTCGGTGGAGTCACATACGAACACAAGCATGGCTCCGCTGCCAGTGAGCCTGGTCAATACCCCGAAAAAGTTACTTGCATCACCTCTCTGTGCAGGAAGCCCTTTTCTTCTTTTGCCTTATTCATTTTCATTTTTCAAACTTTTTTAATTTTTTTCATTTTTCATCTTAGTAACTGTGCATAGCACTTATTCATTCCAGAGGCGGAATAGGGATACCGACTTACTGAGAGTAGAAGAGGTTGTTCCTGCAGAGAACTAGTTTATTATACCTCTGACTTGTTTGTTAAGGTTTTCCTCCTCACCTTTCTCTATTGACTGAGATGACAAGGATTAACCCAAAAACAACTGACTACAGTAGGTGATACTAGTTAGCGTGCAAGCGTTGTGCTTTCACCAAGGTTCACTTTGAACACTAGGTATTTTACTTCGACATATCATGGACTAAAAGTAACAAGTTCTTCATACAGAGGCAGGATGATAGATAACCAAGTAGTGGTAGCAACACAAGGCCTCTTGTACCTTACCCAACTTGCTTCAAGAATCGTTCATGGTTTCATGAGAAACTAACCTACGAACGAAACAAGAGAACTAACAAACAACAAAGCAAAGAAAGAGCTGAAGCAAAAGGGAAAGAAAAGCAAGTATGCAAGCAAATAAACAAGAAAAGAATACAAGTAAGTAAACAAGCACGCAAGCGAACAAATCAAAAGAAAACACTAATCCTACCCCTATGCTAACAGTGCATGGGCCATCTCACGTGAAGTAATACTTCCAATGCAGCCACCAGCGCATTGGTTGACCCATGGTTGTGAAAGCATGGTTCATGAATAAGACAACTATGTGAATCGAAAAACAAGAAATATGAAACAGTGAAGAAAAACACACTCCGAGCATACACGAGACCATAGAATAAAGATGTGTGAAAGTGCATGACATGCATTCTATGGAGCTGCCATGTTGTATGCTACACTGCATGCAGATGTTGAGTGTATGCATTCTCTTGACTGTGACATGCAAGAAAATGTGATAAAGGTAGATCACTTGTGTTGTGCATGTGTGCTTGCTGTGTAATATTCCTCCGATGCATGAGCGATGGGATCTTGTAGTTCGAGTGGAGGAAATGAAATATGGGTGTTTGGTTGATTTTCTATGAAAAGAAGAGAGTGATGAGGAGCCTTGAGTGTTTCAACAATTACTTGACTGGAAGTGAAACCAACCCCAGGACAGCGAGGGCCTGACATAAACATCAGCTTGGGCTAAAGAGCGTTGACAGTCTGAGGGGTTTCGACTTTTTTGACAGATAGAGCATCGTAGGCCAGTTTATTAGATAGATTAATAACGATTGAATCAACATTGCGATTAGATGAGGAAGTGAATAGATCAAGACAACCACGATAAAAAAATTCGAGATGTTCGTCGGAATCCTCATGATTTGATGAATCAGGCAGAGGGGTATATGGGAAGCAAAGATGTTCACCCTTTGTGTTTTCAAGAAGGATAGATGATAGTTTGGATGGATTTTCTAAGGAAGATGTGTCCTCTCCACACTATAATGACAGACTAACATCTGATGTGTCCTGTGAATGATCGTAAGTAGAAACATCCTAAAATGGATTTGCACATGGAATATCAACAATGGCAAAATCACAAGGAATTTCAGGATGAAGCGAATGAGGCACGACTGAAAGGGAGTCATCCTTCACTGTGAGTTCTTCTTTAGATTCCCGCAGACACTCATCATGATTTATGGTGCAGGTTGGCTGCATAACACCAACTCCGTCGAAAACTTGATCCTTATTCACAATAAGTGAGGAGTCCAGAATGGAAGAACAGAAGATAGTACAATCCAGAGGATCAATAGAATGTGAGGATAAAGGTTGAGGGAACGAATCCACGTGACAACCAACAACCTTGCAATCCAAATCTATGCAGATCTCAAGAGCAGGTGAGGTTGAAGGATGTGACAGTTCAACAGAGGTATGTGCATGATATCCCACATCACTCTGTGGTGGTGGAGCTGTTTGATGACGTGAAGGCAGACAATCACTTGTGACAGTGACTGTGCCTGCACGTGATTGTGTAGTTCCATCACCGAAGTATGAGTAGGATTCTAGTGATTTCAACAATTGTGGATTTTTAGATATGTGAAGAAGATACTCAAATATCCCATCAAGAAATTCCCAATCAATATCATCTTCAGGGGATCAATATGCAAGATTACAAAAGCGTGTGTAAAACTGTTCAATGGATTCATGAGGTGCTTTCCATAATTCCATAATTTCTTTGTTGAGTGCTTGATATTTAAAGTGATTTAAAGCATGGTCTATCTCTGCGACCAGATGACCAAGATAATGAATAGATTTTTCGGGCAGCGTGGCACACTAGTGCATTGGGTGCCCTCGAAGCGTGTAGGAAAACAACGTGCAACTCATGTATTCATCAAAGAATCCATGTCTTTCTCATGAGCCTACAACACCAACCTCATGCTTAACCAAGTCTACGTAGCCTTCACCATCAAATGTTCTATGAGACACGTTATTCGAGAGTTGTTCCAAGATAATGAAATCGTTTTCATAAGACATACACTCCAGAAGAGAAACTCAATAGTTAGTCATAATAGATATGTAGAGACTAAAAACAGATGTCAGGACTTATCTTGTCATCTAGCCCTCCTTCTAGTGCCAAAATGTTGATAGTGTTGGACCCGTAAACATGTAAGGGGATCTCCCCAGTAAGAAATCACAATTAGACCTTAGACCATTTGGCATAGGAGTCCCAGCAGTGGGTCGTATGGTAATGCCTTGACCGTGATTTTGCACAGAGGAAAGTAAGATGACTCTGTTGGTAGCAAGGGTGTGACATCTGCAGTGAGTCAAGGAAGGTGCATGAGAGGTTCTAACACATGGGGGTTGGGATGAGTGCGCCCCTTGGAAACCTGTAATAGTACTTAGATGGGAAGCGAACAAATGAGCAAAGATGCATCATAAGCTGGAAAGAAAGTTAGCTGGCAATCCAAAGTGATGGTTAAACCAACAACACATTTCAGAAAGATTCATACATACTCATACAATAGTCCATACATGCATGCATAAGAAAGCAAATACATATGCCATTTAGACTAAATAAGATAACTGGAATACAATACGACATATGCATGAAATGTGCTGGATCTTGTTATATAAAGAAGTGTAAGTTCCAGTCATACAATACATCCATGTCCAACCACTAGCTTCAACAGTGGAATGTTACAACAACATCTGCCTTCTCCTCTAAAGAGATGTACTAGCTTCGTGTAGTAGAGAATCCAAGGTGCATTACAATACTGTCCAAGCTCTCTCTAGGATAGCCTTATCAGAAGCTTGGTTGACCAAAAAGCCATTACAATGAGTTATGAGGTACTATTTATAGCAAAGGGTGGGGTGACCCTTGACATTCCCCTTTGTGACAGTTCAACTACCCCCTTGACTCCTCACCTACTCTATGACTGATACATCCAACCATTAACACTTGACTTACACTTGACATGACGTTACATTACAATGCACATGTACTCATGTGAGACAACATGGCTTGAACAAGCCATGAAAGACATCACTGACACTCGGTTCGTTGTGATGAGACCAACTCTTTGACATGCTTGTGATGGAAAAGGTGGTGAGTTGATGCCAAGATTGGTTGTCCATGATGGTGTGCATGCACCCCATGGTGACATCTTGCTGAAGTGAACTCTTACCTCTGTTGCAATCGATGCATTGGTTCAACTCCTTCATCCAAATCATCTGCTAACATGTGCAAGGTCTTCTTAGGTGTGGTTGAACCGGAAACACACTGATGCATAGTCTCCATGCTGGTCTTCAGGTTGTGTTGGTGGTCATGCACATCAATTTGCCGAAGTACATGTTCAGCTCCAATTGGACTTGCTTCTTGTCTTCGCCTTTGTGAGCGTGCTAAATGGGTTGGATCGCATGCGTGCACACAATGACATGCATGTTGCTGAATCCCTTGCATGCAATCAACAACACTTCTCACCATGTCTGCTCCGTGCCAGCTGTTGGGATGGATCTTTGACTTGTGCAGGTGCAGTTTCATCCGTGATTGCATGTTGCACCCACTGTTGTTCATGTTCCTGTCGCAACTCATTTGCTTGTCTGCGAAGCTTCATGTTCTTCCTTGAGTTGCTTCTTTAGCACATGCAAATCCTTCTTTGTTCCATTCTCTGTCTTCACGTGATCTTCATATTACGCCATCACCTCATAGCTCGAGTCTCCAAAGTTTCTTTCATCATCAGTGGATTTGCTTGAGCTCACAACTTTGTTCCGCCTCTGTGTCGTCAATAACCTTCCTCTTGCATTCATTGCATTTGACATGCTGCCTTCAACTGTTGTTCATGATGCTGCTCACTCTGATGCTGGTGTCATTATATCTTGATGTACTTGCCTATGAACAACTTAATGTATTTGTGAGTAGGCAAACCCATAGACACTTTATCGACTACATCCCCAAGTGTGGTCTGAATGGTGTCTTCGAATCTGCTCTCTTGGAAACCATTGTACTTATGTTGCTGAGAGGCAGATGAACGCCTGTGATACCTGGAAACATCTAAACATTCATGGCAAGTAATTTGTCAATCAAAAACCAAACTGAATTTGAGAACTGATTTGCAACATACCTGTGTGATTGATCATGAAGGTCGTGCAATTTTGGTTAGGAGGTCAGGAGACTGAGTGTCAAGACTATGCAAGGCATATTCTGGGCCTCTGGGAGGCTGATAGACTGCTAGAACTACACAATGCATAGTCTGGGCGTCTGGGAGGCTGATAGACTGCTAGAACTACACAATGCATAGTCCGGTCTGGCTGCTGACTGCTGGAATTGTATAATGCACAATCTTAGTTGGCAATGGCTGTAGGCTTAGTGACTGCATTGCACAATTTTCTGGGCTTGCAGTCACTGTCCCTCAGAAATGTGCAAAACAGTCCTGAAGGACAGTGGCTACGTAGAAATGCACATTTTTGGAGAGGAAAACAAAACCTTCCTTCCCTAGATTGTGCAATGCTGTCTTAGTGAAGTCAGAGTCTGGGCCAAGGTTGGTCGGACTTGCCAACGGGCCACTGAAAGTGAATGTGAATATGAATGCATGGCGATACTGAGTGTAAGCATGAGTGAATGATTGTGCATGCAAACAGTGAATGACAGATTCAAAAAATGGAACAACATGCATGTGGGTGAGGCGCGTCACCGAATCAATGACCGTTCGTGAAAAATAGTTTCGTGCATGCAACAACAATGAGATTTTGACGAAAAATGAAGCGGTGCTAATACAAGCTAGAATGTATTGAAATGACAACACACACTCACTGAAATCAAGCAAACAACTTTCATATGAAGCGAAATACAAAAAGCCCTAGAAATGCAACACAAGTCATTGAAAGCGGGCTTATCCCAAAGCAACTAAGCTGAGTGTGTTGAAAGCTCCTAGATGTGATGTGGGATGTCAGAGTTGCAAGGTTGATGTGAGGAATGAGCTCTGTGGCATCTGGTTGATGAGTTTTGATGACATCAAGGTTGTGATGCGCATGCCACAAATCTAGGGAAGGCGACACTTGGTGGGAGGTTTCTGAAATGATCCTTGCATGTAACCTCCAGCTGCTAAAATAGATCCTTGAAACAAGGGATGCCTTTACATGATGCCTTGGGAGAAGAAGCCCATGCATGCAAGTCAGTTTTGCTCGGTCTCGGAGGGAATTGATCAACTCAGCTGCACATGCAAGAGACTGCTCGATTGCTGGGAGAAAATGCACATTTATGGCTGGGAGTTGGGCTGGATGCCCAAGGGATTTGCACAATTTCTAGGTAGAGTAGCTGACTGCTGCCCAGATTTGCACAAATTCTGGGTTGAGCAACCCTCTTGGGGAAAATTTCTTAATTTTCACTGTGAGTGTTGACTGCCAGAATTGCACAATTTTGGAGCCCAACAGGCTACCGGTCAGGATTGTGCAATTTTTGGAGGGAAGACTAGTTACCCTCTAGAATTGCGTAATTTCTTGGGGTAGCTACTCAACCTGCAGATGGACCAAGTCCAGGTGATCAGCCTGTGTGGGGAATGCATCGAGTTGTGATCGACAGACTGCCTTTGTGAAAGTAAAACAATGGAGCTTATGTACTTGACGAAGCAAGACATGCTGATGTGAAAGGTTGGAAGGGAGGCTCCAAAACGAAGCTAAGGCAAAATTTTGGAGGGTGGTTGTAGCCGCTACAACACAATGTGATAATTAGCTTGGTACAAAGTAGAATATGGATTTTTTTTAAAAATTAAAAATAATTTGTAAAAACAAAAAAAAGAGTGGGACAATGGATTAAAAAGAAAAAAGAAAAAGAAGGCTTATTTTTTAAAACATAAAGGGAAGAAAATTTTATTTAGAAAAAGGGAAATCTAAATATTTGTACAATCCTAGTGTTGACAAAGCGAGGATCTAATGACATCTAGTAGTAATGAAGGAATTTCACAAGAGCCAATTTTGACTGGTACAAATTATGATCATGGTTAATCAAAATGAATAATTACCTTTGTTCTCAAGAATGATAAGATATTGTAGTAAGTGGGTTCATAGAACTAGATTAGACAATCTTGTAGGCAATGTCAACTGTATAGAGACAAGTTGTTGATAAAAATAGAAAGAAAGTTTGGAAGACATTATGGCTTATCCAACAAGTGATGGAAGATTTAAATTTTCCTAAGGTTGTAGTAGTTAATCATATCATTTATGCATGGGATACACTTGAGACAACCTATCAACAAACCAACAAAGTAAAAGACACTAAATGAAAAAACTCAGAAAGAACTTTGAAACTTTTAGTATGAAGAATTTAGACTTTGTAGATAATTTTATGATACAGGTCAAGGATATTGTTAATCAATGTTGAGCACAGGGAGAAGACATTCTAGATCAAAAAGGTTATTGAAAAGTTAATAGGAGCTTCCTGAAAATTTTGATATGGTTATAGTAGCTATAGAGGAGTCTAAAGATCTAGCAAAATTATTTGTATAACAACTCATAGGATCTTTGTAGAAACATGAGACTAAGAATCAATAGAAGAAATGACTCTATGGAAACTTCGGCACTTTAGTCTCAAACCTTCATTAGTAGAGGAAGCGGTCGAGGAAATAGAAGTAGAGGCAAAGGAGGAAGAGGTCACTCTCAAGAAAGAGATAGGTTAGCATCAAAACAAAAAGGACATTCACACAATTGTCCTTAAAACCAAAGAGGAAAAAGAAAATAATACAATATGTAAATATGATGGACAAGTCAAAAATAAAATGCTATTATTGCATGAATTTTGGTCATTATGAAAGTGAATCACGTGAAAATAAGTATATTTTAAGAGAGACAAAGTCAATGTCACAAACATGGAAGAAGATGCATATAAATCCATGTTCCTTTCATGTCAAGCAACTAATGAATGTAACCGCTACAACAATCACATGACAAGTAAAAAAAATCGTATTCTTAAGTTTAGATAATAAATTTAGAGGTAAAATAAAATTAGGCGATGTATCTAGTAAATGTTGAAGGAAAATGAATAGTCTTTGCTTTGACCATGAAAGTTTAAAAGGATATTTCAAATGTCTATTATATACCTAGTATCAAACATAATTTGATGAGTGTAGGGAAGTTAAGTGAAAATGGGATGGATTAATATTCAAAAGTCTCATGTGTACCCTGCTAAATAAGGTACCCACTATGGGAAACCCATTACAAAAATAAAAATAACCAAAAACAAAATGTTTCCATTGGTGATGAGAAATCTTAATCAATGATAATCATATGCATAGAATTTGTCAGGCTCATATGAGTCTTGGTTATGGAATCTTAGATATGGTAGTATAAATATTTTATAAAAATATATATATGGTCAAAGGTTTCCCTAGGATAAATATTCATGACACCTCTTGTGATAATTACATCCAAGATAAATAGCACAATCATAGTTTTCCAACATCTTCTTTCTACAAAGGCAAAGCACCACTTGAACTAATACACACATTTCTTGTGGTTCAATGTAAACACACTCAAGAGGAGGTAAATTTTACTTAAAATTTATTGATGATTTTTCTTTGTATCCTAGAGGAACCCAACAACCAGGTCAATATAAAGGTGATTTAAACCTTGGATCTCTCAATTTTCATAATTTTCGCATTACTTCGATCACCAATTAAGCTGCCCCTAGGACAAATTTATTGATGATTTTATTCAAAGAACATGGGTATATTTTATTAAAAGCAAGTTATAAATGCTTGGCATTCAGAGAATTTAAGGCCATCGCAAAGAAAGTGAGTAGGAAGTACGTTAGAATACTCAGATAAGATATAGGCGGTGAGTAATATTCCAAATAATTTATAGAATTATGTAGGAAACAAGGAATCAAAAGTTAGTTTACAACAAGATACACTCAACATAAAAAAGGAGTAGCTGAAAGGAATAACAATACCAAAATAAATATGGCACTAGAAGTATGCTTAAGGATAAAAATCTATCAAATTATTTTTGTGTTGGATTCACAATTATAATGAGAGGAGGGAGGGAGGAGGGTGAAATAATATATGAATTTTTTTACTTATTTAAACATTGAAACACCATAAAGAATCAACCTAAAAAACTAAACATGTAACAAAAGATATATGTGGAAACCCTTATGGGAGAAAACCATAAAATTATTTATATGAAATATCTTGTAGGCACTAACCTATTGTACATCAATTTGTAGGAACAAACCTGTAGGAGAAACCATACTATAAATGTTTAAATTTATAGGCACCAAACTACAAGAGACACCAATCCCCTCTAATTTATAGGAACCAACTTGCAGGAGGCATCAATACCTTTCTATGCTTTATAGGAACCAACCTACAAGAGACACCAATCCCCTCTAGTTTATAGGCACCAATGTACAGGAGGCACTAATCCCCTTCTCTACTTTGTAGGTACTGACCTACAAGAGACACCAATCCCCCTTTAGATCTGTTTTGTGAATTGTTTCTGCACATCAATAATCAAATTTGTAACTCGCTCTTCACAAAACACTGATCAACTCTAAAATCTGTTCCATAAAATTCATTGATTTTCTCTATAGTATGTCCTTTTGTTGTCACTAGATTGCTCTGTTTGTTGTTATCCAATGGTTCACTTTGTTGTTGTATTCTCTATATTTATACATTTATTTTTTACTATGCTACTTTTAGCAAGGTGCTTCCTTGAATTCCAAACAATCATAATTGAACTCCAATAGTGTTACTAAATTGATATTTTCAGAGTAGGTAACTCATTCAATCCCAATTATCAACTATTCACACTTCACGCTTACAACCAAGCACTTATAACCTAACTTCATTCATTCCAACCACATACAAATAGGCTCTATGATTTTACAACTTTTGATGCTTTAAGCATAGTTCAAGCAATATTGAGTGCTTAGCATTATAAAACACACAAACACCAAATTTAAGATTATCGGGCACTAAGGGATCCAAACCTCAAATTTTTTATTTATATCATGATATCAAGAAGAAACCCAAATTTATTTATCACTATAAATTTCGACAAAACCAAGGTCTTTTAGGTATGATGAATGATAAAAATTTCTCTAAGATGTTGTGAAACTTCTCGTCACTTGATAGGCCTGAGAAATTGGGATATTAATGGAATCGAACAATTATATCTACTTGCACTTAAAAGCTTTTGGAGTTGATATATTTATGGCTCTAAGGTCTAGAGTTGCAATATAATACTTCTATGATTAAGTGTTGAAATTGGGAGCTTATCAAGGCTCACAGTATTGGAAAATCTTGAAATTTTGTCTTTGCCAAACCGCCTATATGGTGATATGATGAAGGGGTCTAAGCCCTAGGTGTTGCAAACTAGTTCCTCTACATGTAATATACCCCAAAAAATACTCTTGTATTAAAGTAAGCAATGTTTACTTTATATATGGTGAAAAAAATGTGTTACAACCCAATTTTGACATTACCAAATGATTCTAGCTCATTCCTAACTCATACCTACAATCTCTTCCTTGTAACAAGGGTTCCTTACTAGTTGTTAATATCACCTTGTTTTATGGGAATGGTTCTCACATGGTCTTATAATTTTTTAATTTAAGTCTTATTTCATTATATTATTCAATATGGAATTAGTGGTCAACACAACCATTATACCTTTGGCATATAGGCTTGATATGACTCATTCATACTTATTATTGGAATGTCTAAGACCTTGATTTATGTCCTTCATTTATATTTGGTGTATGCACTTGACCTAACATAATGCTTTGCATTTGGACTAATGTATTGGCATATGCTTAGGCTGAATGGGTTGGTATAGGGGGCCTCCCTTTCTCAACACCCATGTGATCCATGAAATAAGGCATACTTACCAAAAATCACCTTGTGAAAGTCATGTGATGTTTAGGTTGAGCAGTGAGGATATTTTACCATGATCCAATGGTGGCTATGTTTTTTTCACTCCTTTGGTGAGGGTTGACTACCCTTCTCTCATTTCATTTTCTCTATCGTGGTTACAAGTGTCAATGGCCTTACCTTTGTGGGAGGGTAAGGATTCAACCATGTCTCCTCCAACCTTCCCTCTTAACCAAGCATGACACATGTTCCTCTAAATGCAGGTGAACTCCTATGTCTTAGTGATTTGGGTTCAAAGTGAATTGTATATGGTGAATAACAAAAATTTATAATGAGGGTTTTTATTAGAGGTCTCAATTTATTTGTTTTGATTTCATGGGAATTGTTGTTCTAACCAACGGTCGTGGGTGTCTTGTGC
Organism: Pinus taeda; assembly: GCA_000404065.3. NCBI lineage: Eukaryota > Viridiplantae > Streptophyta > Pinopsida > Pinales > Pinaceae > Pinus > Pinus taeda. The sequence goes on along the minus strand of APFE031519389.1, from coordinate 135,175 downwards.
AAGTTGAGGTTTTGGATTTTTTCAGAGGATTAGGGCTGGGACCTTTCCAAAGTCTCTGCTCCTTCTACCCCCTTTTTTTCTCTCATGGTGACCTTGGGTTAGGTTTGAATCTACAAGGATCCACAGGATTATTAATTAACTCAACATGGAAAAGCTCATTCCACTACTCTTTCACTTCCTTGATTGCTATATGCCATTATTTATTAAATTTTGTGCTAATTGCTGCTAACGAGTGCCTTTGGAGAGTCGAGTTACAACCTATATAGCTTATTATTATGAACACCAATCTACTTCACCTTCTTCCAGCTCTGATTCTTGAGAATCACCTTCTTCTCTACAAAGTGGACATCATATCACTTATTGTGTAGTTTCAAAACTAAAATTAGGTTCATACCCTCATGTGGCACATGCAACACATCTATAACAGTGGTGCTTTCTCTTAACTCCCTCTAAAACTTGATAGTACCTCTCCCAACTAGAGTACATTTACTTTTGTTTCCCATTTGGATCTAAAATTCCATCGGATCCTCCTTATAGTTGAAGAAGTAGTCTCTAACTCCTGTCATGTGAGCTAATACTCCACTTTCTATATACTAGACACCCTGTGAAGTTGAGCTAGAGAGGCAAGCTATTTAAGCAAATTCATCTTCCAATCTGGAATATAAATCCACAACCTCCTAAATGTTGAATATTTTTATGGCCATTTTGGGAAATATGAGAAATTCAAATATATTAGAGAAGCTGTAGATATATTTTCTCACATGCTTTTCTCTTCCTTCCCTACATAGATCTACCGTTGCAAACCCTTGCTGCAAATCTTTGCGCCCATATCTACTCTGTGAATTCATTGATTTTCTCACCAAGACCCCTCTTTAGTAATCCTATTTCCTATTGCTACTGCTCCTAAGGAAAATCAAACTTTTTCGTAGACTGGAAATCAAATTTTTCATCCATGCAATTCATACTCCTTGGTTGGCCTGCACATATCTGGAATTTGTGCTTAAAATCTCTCTTGGAATCTACACAATTTTTCTTCCTTCACTTATGAGTCTTTGATTTGATCTTTAGTGCTTTGATACCATGTGAAAAAACCTTAAATTGTAGCAATTGAGTATTATTCTCATATCTTAACAATTTATTTGTCTTCTATTAAATTATTAACGACAAATAACAAATAAACCACATTGCAATTCTTCACCAAATAAAGTATGCTACAAAAATACAAATATGGAACTGATAAATAGATGCACACACACATACACATAATAAAATGAAACCATTATTTTGGACTAAACGTCTCGGGAAAAATCCCGAAGGGAAAATTGGTGCAACAAATGAGGGTTTATTTTATTATGTAGCAATTTGAGAATTATTACAACTGGTTGCTAATTAGAAAACCTTAAACAATAAACTGGAAAAATATCTAGAGATAAATTATCTCCCTTTTCATTCAAATCAACCTCTCTTCAAACACTCACACTTCCCAAAATTTCGCACCACTGGGCTAGAAATGTGGATGACCTAGTTGAAGGAAATCGTACAACATTGGAAATGACTCTGGATAAGTCGTACTACCTCCCTATGCCTTTTCAAATGACTCACTTTTCCTCCTGAATACTGATATGATTTATGGAGAATGAATAAAACCTCTTCCAACAACTCGCACTGGGGTTTCTGGCTATTCGTACTAGTTGTAGAAACCCTCTCTGTAGATAATTCAACCTCCATTCTCTTTTCTCTTCGACATACTGTGAACTGGGTGAGTCAAACTGTCTTGCTCACAACTGATCACACTAATGCTATCCCCAAGCCCTTTGACTTGCTCTTATAATATCTTGTTGAAGTCTTAATGACCATGATTTAATCTCCATTGATGAATAAGACCAATTTGACCTCATCAATAGAAGCCTCTAGAGCAATCTCAAACATCATTAATTAATTAAGTTTAATTTACCATTTTCCCTAAGTTTAAACCTAGGAAGAAAATTAATTTAATTAAAGTGTTTCCCAAGCTTATCTCATGAAGCCTTTTTTGGGTTTTCAAGATCTCATGTGCCTTAGCCTCTTAGCATCATTTGAGACTATAACATTTATATGATTCTACTATATCCTTAAAAAACTAACAGTTTATTCGACTGGAAGTCTAGTCGACTAACAATTTTTTTCGACTGGTAGTCGGTTAAATATGAAGTCAGTTAGATAGGAAGTTGGTTAGACATAAGTCTATTGGGAAAAATTCTATTAGACTCAAATTCTATTTTATCATTCTAGACTAGAAGTCTGGAAATTTATTAGTTTAGACCAGAAGTCTCAAAATTTATTAGCCTAGACCAGAAGTCTAATATTTATTAGAAGTCTAATCATGTAGTTTAGACTAGTTTGGTGGTATATTTGGCAATTTTGCTAAATTTGGAAATCCGCTAAATTTATAAATACAGTTAAAGTAACTACTAAAACCTGTAAGTTTCTAGAATGGTGAAAATTGGAAGTTTATAACTCATAATTTCTTCACAGTACAACATATCAGAGATTGAAGACTATATGAACACATCAACATGACTTGAAAAAAGTAGAATTTAAATGAAAAAGATGAATTCATGCAAGTTAAAGACTAATGTTCTAAATCTAAAATTATCATCTCTAATTCTTTATAAGAAGAATTGAATTAGCAAGAACAAAGTTGATGTCGATGTTGTTGTTGTTGCAATGTGTGAATCGAACCATGGAATTAAAATCAAAATAGGATATTATATCAATGTTGAATGTGTTTTAAGTTGATTTTATGAGTAGAGATCGATTTAATTTTTGTGAAAGAGAGTGGCCTTGATTATTTGAGTTTGAAAATGGAATGAATGATGAATCAAGGAGGTCAAGCAAGTGGTAGCTTGCATTTAAGGGGTTGTAGCTCATTTCGATACTAGTTGGTAAATAATTAGGGTTTGGAGCTTCTTTTAGTAGAAATTGATAAACTAATAGGTAGTAGCCGCTTTCAGTGGTAGCTGATAAATTAGGGAGTAGTAACTTCCTTCTAGTTGGAGCCAAATAACTTTGTAAAAGTAAGTTGAAACTTACCTTTGTGAAAGTAATTGATGAAATGATTGAAGAATTTATATGCTTAATATGTGCTTCTTGTATTGATCCTTTTGATGCTTATATGAATGATTAATTAAGTGTTTATTAGTGTTTTAGTATTCTTTACTTTGTGAAAGAAATTTTTAAAATTCTCACAATATTAATTCACCCCTCTCTCAGTATTGTCCTAGTTTCTGACACATCTATCTTTACTATCTAACATTTAGATATGGGTGGCCGAAAAAAATACTTCAAACTAATATGATCGGTAATACCACATTTTTAATGCATGTATTACTGTAGCTAATTCAAGATAATAGACAACATAGTTTTTCTCATGATCTTTCAATTTCCTAGACTCATAAGCTATTACATGATTTCCTTGAATCAATACCCCACTTAACCCTTCTAGGAAAGCATATGTACAAACAATGTAGTCCTTATTGGGATCTACAATTTTTAGTATAGGGGATACTGTTAATAAATATTTTAGCCATTGAAACTTTCTTGGCATTTCTGTGTCCAATTAAACTTAACTCTTTTTTTTTTCTTCTGTAGTGAGGTTATGGAGTAGGCTAGTTTAGAAAATACTTCAATAATCCTATAATAGTACCCTATGATTCCCATGAAATATTGGGTGTCTACAACATCCTTAGGGACACGAAAATTTATGATTGCTTTGACCTTCTCAAGGTCAACTACTATTCCTTCTTTGGAAGTTACATGTCCCAAATATTGGATCTGGTTCTCATATAATTCACACTTGCTAAAATTAACATAAATATGGTGTTATCTAAGTGTTTGAAACACTATCCTCATGTGTTTTTTATGTTCTTCAAGAGTCTTAGAGTAGATTAATATGTCATCAATAAAAATCAACACAAATTTTTCCATGTATAGGTTGAAAACACTATTCATTAAGAACAATAATGTAGTCGGGGCATTTGTAAGTCTGAACAAAGGCATGATGAATTCAAAGTGCTCATATCATATTCTAAAGGTAGTATTGTGTATGCATTTATCTTTAATATTTAGTTGATAGTAACGAAATCATAGATCTATTTTGGAAACCTAGTCAAACAGATCATCTATCCTAGGTAGAGGGTATTTGTTCTTGATGGTGAACTTATTTAATTATCTATAGTAAATGCACATTTTTAAAGTTCCATATTTTTTCCTTACGAATAGGACAAGTGCCCCTTAAGGGTAAATGATTGGCCTATTATACTCTTTATCCAACAGTTCTTGGCATTGTGTTTTTAGTTCCATCAGTTTTGGTACACTGATTCTATAAGGTGGTTTGGAGATTGGTGTGGCCCTAGGTACTATTTAAATCATAAAATTAATATCCCTTTTAGGAGGTAACCTGGGAATTTCATCTAGGAGCACATCTTTGAACTCTTAGATTACTTCTAAATCATCTAAAGTTCTGACCACAGTTTTTTGTGTGAGGTTTTCTATTTGCACAAAAAATAACTTACAAGCTTTTCAGGCACATATTTTAAGTTGTAGAGCTGAGATTTGTTTAGTGGAGAATGATCTTAGTATCCCCCTAATCATATATGCCTCCCCATATTCCATGGTACAAGTGGCAATCTTATCTAAACAATTAATGATTGATTTGTGTTTTTCCAACCATTACAATCCTACCAATAAATCGTAAGATCACAAGTGTAATACATTTATGATAATTTATGTTTTATACCCATTCAAGTCAAAAAATTAGTTCTTAACCCAACTGATCACTTTGTACAAGTGGAAAATTGGACTAGGCACGATTTTTTGTATTTTTCTAAGTGTACTTTACATCTTTCCACAATTTGTGGAATGGAATAATTTAATTTGGCCCTTGGATCTATTAAAATGGAGACAGGTTGGTCTAGAAGCTTACCTTCTATTTAAATCATTGTAGACTGATGTTTTGCTTGGTGTTCTTCTAGGGTTTCATTGATTCTTGGTATGTTCATGGTAACATCATTCATTGTGGAGGCTTCTTGCACTGATTGTAGGGATTGAACTAATTTTGTATTATACGAGCAATTTTTGAGTAAATGAGGCTCTTTACAGCCCCACCACTTCAATGGTTCCCATTCTTTTCCATTATTCCCTTTGTTGTGAAAATAAATTGTTTTAGACAATATTTGCGATTAAGTATTCTATTGCTAATTGTTTTTGGGAAAATTTCTGTTTTGATGACTTTTCCCAGAAATTCTAAAAGTAGATAACCTTGAATTTTTTCCTTTCCCTTACTCGGCCATGATTTTGAATTTTTACTTTTTTTTTTTTTGTTTAGACCGCTGATAGAAAATTCTGAATTTTTTGATAAGTTTGTCCATAGTTTCTAGGTTATCATACTCAATTCTTTCTTTGTATGAAAGGGAAGGAAATTAATAAAATGTTGAACTTTAGCCCTTCATCTTCAATATAGGGAAAATACCTCAAAATATGGGTGACCTTTGCTACAAATTCATCCATGGTTATCTGACCCAACTTAAAAATCATGAAATTCCTCTGTTCTGTCATCATAGTACCTCTCTGTCAAGTACTTTTCCTTGAAATGCTTTTAGAAATACTCTTAGTTTATAATTTTCTCTTCTATGTTATGCACTATTATTACCTCTTCCCACCATAATTAGGTGTTTCCCTACAACTGATAGGTGACTAGTCTAACTTTTAGATTGCTAGGGTACTCATATAGCTAGAAGTATTTACTCTTGTTCAATAACCAAGCCTCTGCTACTTCCTCTGCTTCAACATAAAAAATTGGGGACCTAATTGTTTTAAACTCCCCTTGTATTTCAAATTTCTATTTTTACCCTTATTTAGGCTCTTTGGGAATATTATATATCTAATATCTTATATATTATCTTTATAATATATATATATATATATATTTCTATATATATCTATATATATATTATATATATCTATTTATAATATATTTATATATATATATTATATATATATATATATATATATATCTATACTATATATATATATATATATTTATATATTATATATATATAAGAGAGAAGAGAAGGGAGAGAGAGAGAGAGAGAGAGAGAGAGAGATATTATCTCTGACATTTTCTCATTTTCCTCCTCACTCTCAAGTCTATCAGCCTCATTCTTAGCACCATTGTTCGCATTTTTCCACTTGGAGTTTGACTCCTCTCTATCCTCCTTTACCTCTTGACCTATGTATTTCATATTTTTTGGTTCTGTTAAATAATTAATGAGCCTTTCTTGCTCAACACTTGCTTTAAAAAATTGTTCTTTATTTTCCTTAATACTAGCTAGTTTATGCTTTAGGCCTTTTATTATTTCCAACATTTCTACTATAAGAGGTGATCCATAATCTCATAAATATACCCAAATTTGTTCTCCATCATTAAGGGGATTGCCAGATGTTTCTACAATCACAATATTCTTCTATGCTTCTTACTTATGTGTAAAAAAAAACAATGATTTTGTTAAATTCCAATAACGGTTTGGCCCATAGGCCTCAATATTGAACATATGAATACCACATGTAATATACCCCAATTGAACCATCATTTTCTTTTTCTCTTGTAATAAAGTGAACAATATTTAATTTATATATGGTGAACAAAGTGGGTTACATCCAAACTTTGACATTGCCAAATGAGTGTAGCTTATACCTAGCTCATACATGCACACTCTTCCTTGTAACAAGGGTTCCTTACTAATTGTTAATATCACCTTTTTTAAGGGAATGGTACCTACATCATCATATATTATTTAATTTAAGTCTCCCCTTGTGGATCCATATTGATCCCACACATTCATTGGTTGAAGCCTTCCATAATATTCCATTATATTATACAATACGGCATTAGTGATCAACCCAACCACTATACACTTGGCATATAGGCTTGATATGACTCATTCACACTTATGCTTGGAATTTCCAAGATCTTAATTTATGTCCTTGATTTATATTTTGTGTATGTGCTTGACATAAAATAATGTTTTTCATTTGGTCTAATGTATTGGCATGTGCTAAAGCTGAATGGGTTGGTATTATGTGATGTAGGGGCATCACCTAGAAAAATTCATTTGTGTAAGATTCCAATGGGGTCCTGTAAATTCTATATGTAGGTCATATTTTCTCCAATTTACTTGTATAAACTAGAAATAGGGGGATTTTGTTGTAGTGCCAAGTGTCATGATATGTAGGATTCTGCATCATTGGGTTGTTAGAATATTTTGACATGCTTTGATTCTAGAAAGTTGCATTGTTAGGATATTTACCTGAGCTGGTTTTCCTGCTAATTGGAACTTTGTAAACAGTGCCAAGTGCCAAGGTTAGTTGCTATTAGTTTTTGATTACTGGCCAAATTTCCTTTTTCTGAGATTTTTCTTGAGATATGTTTGGGTCAATAAGGTTGTATATGAGAGTATATGTAAGGTAGATGAGAAAACTCTTGGGATTGGAAAAGATATCATAAGTTTCACACTTGAATAAGTGTTTATTTGGGAAAAGTGATGATGGGAGCAAAGCACCATATTGATGGTGTTGTAAATCTGTCAACCAAGGGGGTATCCCTGATTTGAAGTCCCAATTAGACCTCACACCATTTGGAATGGGAGACTCGTTCAGAGTATCAACCTGATTGCCATGTATTCTTATAGATTTTCCTTGGCTCTAACTGTTAGAAAAAGAGAGGAATGCAAATGTGCCTTCGAAAAGCAAGTGAGTGTGCTTGATGAGTGCTCGGTTACAAGTGTGTCAAGGTTATTCCACTACAAAGGGAGAAAAGAAAGTAAGCCTCTAAGAGAGAAGTAATAGTACCACCCTAGTAGAGACACACACAACCAAGGAGGATCTGTCTAATATCTAGTGGAATAGTTCACAACGATGCGACAATCATTACAACCAATCAACAAGAAAGATTTGTCTAATATCTAGTAGAGTAGTCCACAAGCATGTGACAACAATAGCCACCATTACAACACATTCTCAATATGATATGTGGAAAAATAAATGAAATAGTTTAACTACTTTAGCAAAAATGAAAGCAAACATGAATCATAAATATCTATAGAACAATCTTACAAATATTCACAATCCATGCATGAAAATGTGTCAACCATTATGCTTCAAGTATTAAGTAAAAGTTCCAAGACACATGTATACAATGAACACTGCTAGCTCCAATAAAGGAGCATCGGAGCCACTCCTTAATCCCTAAAAGAACTAGTTTGTCTCTCTAATGCCTTGCAAGAGGAGCCAAGGTGAGAAGTCCTTTGCATGAAAAATGCGGGTGCATATATAACAAATGGGGTGATCCTTCACCTCCCTTATGACTGTTCGATTACCCTCATCACACTTCTCATGAATTTTTGACTTCCTACATGACTCTTCACATTACATAGATGACTCATGGACTTCCATTTCACATTAAATTTTCCAATAAATAATTACATCATTCACAAATGATGTGGCACATGATGACTCATGACAAGACATGACATGACACTAATGACATGGACTACATGATGATGTCGCAGCGCCAAGTTGTCCTTCTTGTTGCTTCTTTCATTCTGTATTCAATAAGAGATGTATCCAATGCTTCTTGTTCGTGAGAGATATGCTTTGTTCTTCAAATCTACCCTCCAATGGGTTGTGAATCAGATGGAGTCTTCATGCGGTCCTGATCTTTGGTCTTCTTTTGTAATCCAATGTTCCTTCATCTTCTTGTTTAATGATAACCTTATCTCCTCATCTCCTTAGGCGTCTTCTAGCATGTACTCCTCCATCTCCTTTATCATCATCTTTCCATAGCATGATAGAGTTCCTACATCTGCAATGCACTCATGACAAGATGACATCAGTCCGATAAACCCTTAGTCTAAGATGTTGTACGATGATCCATTGATTGAGTCGAAACTGGGTAGTAGGCCGAGGGAGAGGATCAGTGATTGCACAGTTGCACAACTTAGGTAGTCAAGGGCGAGGCTTGAGCCTTGAGACTGAGCAATGCACAGTTTAGGCTGGGACTCAACAAAATATTACATAGTTGGGGAGCTTAGGGAGTTAGGTTGAGGGTTTGAGCACTGATTTTTCCCATTGCATAGTTCTGGAAGACAGAGGAGCCCAGGTGATTGCACAGTTGTGTAGTTCAAGAGTTCATATATGAAGCTTGAGCCTTGATATTGCGCAATGTGCAGTTCAAGCTGGACTGTGTAGGAAGATTGTGCAATTTTGATGCTCAGTGAGTCAAGTTGCATGCCTTTGCACTATTTCTGTCAACTATGCAGTTCTATGAGGTAGAGTAGACTTGGTGATTGCACAGTTGCATAGTTAAAGAGCTTCGAGTTTGGGTTTAAGCTCAAAGATTGTGCAGTGCATAGTTGGGGCCAGGCTAGAGGGTTGAATTGGACAATTTTGGAGGCAAAGGCTCAGGATTGAGCACTGAAGCTACGTAGTGTGCATTCTTGGAAGGAAGGAGTTTTGGGTTGTGCATTGTTAAGAGGAAAAGTTGCAACTTGAATGCTGAGACTGTGCAATGCGTAGTTCAAGAAGGCCAAATGAGGCTAATTTGCTAGGAATTTTCTGAAATCTGGCTAAGTGTGGGATCAATGAAACTAATGTGAATAGTGATAAGTATTGACTGTGATCACACACTTAGAGTTTCTTGATGACAAAACAAAGATAATATAGAACACATTAACAACCTACTTCCCTCAGTGTGGCAACCTTTACAATAACTTATGACAAGTGCGACACTAAAGATACACTTTACGATGACTATGACAACACTTGTACAATAATGCTTAAAAATTTGCAAATGAGTGTGATGAAGGTTTACATGGTAATATCGACTCATTTAAGCAAGGAAAACCCCTTGAAACCACTAAAACAAGATTATGCACATTGTGTGACACTTAACATGCTATAAGACGAAAAGTGCTAAAGTGCGAATGACACTTGCTATTTGCAAACGACAGTGAAAAAAACACATGCCAGAGTGAACATAACATGGAGATGAAACTAATTAGAGCGAAAGCAAGTAAAAGCAACAAGTGAAAACATGAAAATGACACTCACAAAAAAGGGTGCGTGAAAGTAACAGTTTGTAAAACTCACCAAACATAGAAGTACAAATGTAGCTAGAAGTGAGAAATTGTCGATGGTAGTGCGCATTGACTATTGACATGGATTGGACATCGCACAGGCACAATTTTGATGGACCGTGCTATGATTTTTTAAGATTGCATAAAATAATCTGCTCGTGAACTTGTTGTGGATTGAGCATGTGTGAGAAAGTACTCTCCACACTTCCAATCCAAGAAGGGGGCTCAAAAGAATCAACTAACCAAGAAGTGATTACGGAATGATCGATCAAAAGATACAAAGTAGGCTCCAAAATTCGAGTGTAGGAAATTTTTTGGAGGGCGTTGTCATAGTGACAACACTTGGGGACACACTATTAGAACTCTAGTTTAACTACCTTGGTCATTTATTTCTTGCAAGGTCTAGTTCTTCAGGAAGTATTGATTCATCATTCAGATTACTATGGTTTCCCCAATTAAGCCATGCATAAACATAGTCCCCTTCATTCCTTTACTCGATTAAACACAAACATAAGATCAACAATCACACAATGTTTCGAATCAGGATAGGGTAATGAAGTTCATGAACTTTAGATTTTCAGAGTCTAGTTTTCAATATTTGGTGTTTCTCCCCTACCAATAGGCTTGGATAGTACCCCGACGGAGTCACTATGGGAACACAAACATTTCTCCACTTCTAGTGAGCTTGGACAATACCCCGCTAGAGTTTCTTGCTTCACCTCTCTACGTAGGAAGCCTTTCTTTTATTTTTCCTTTATTTATATATTTAAATAGGACTGTGCATAGGCACTTATTAATTTTAGGGGGAGAAGAGGGATCCCAACTTATTGAGGGAAGAAGAGGTTGTCCCTTTAGAGAAGCATATATAAGACCAATGATTTTACCCTTGCCCTTCTCTACTTGGTTGGATCATCCTGAAATCACCGGAACATAAAAACCCGAGTGTAGGCATGAGGCCTCCAGAATAGACATGGATATCATGGTTTGACACAAGGCTTTCTTAACAAGGATAATATTTTTCGTCAGAACATCATCGACCAAAATATGTAACCAAGACAAAGAAGAAGGAAAGAAAGTTAGCCAAATGTTGCAGTGTCACAAAATCCTTTTCTATTTTTCCACATTTCCTTTTTAAGCCAATAGAGCATCTTCATGCAAGGTCTCATAAAATGAAAGGAAATACAACATACAACAAGGAAAATAAACTAGAAGACAAGACAGTAAGTGGCTAAACCAAAACAAGATGTGAAACCAAAACCAGAAAACAGAAGAAAAACTATAGAAAAAGAATGCAGGATGAATGTGCAGGTAAACTAAAATATAACTAGACCTACTCCTAGTCTAACTAGCTAGAAGGTCAGGGTCACGTATAATGGAATTTTGAATATAGACACCATAATTATTCCTGACCTACAATCAGAAATATGTGATCGATTAAAACATATATAAAGTAATGTGCAGGAGAAAAGATGAGAGCTTAAAGAACTTGCACAACAAAAGGAATTTATTTCCTGTGGGCAGGAAGATGTGTCACAACCACTACTTTTATCTAGTTCACATTCTTACCTTTTCGAGGAAAACCATAATCATACAAACCTCAAATAGTTTTTGCAAATGCACCTTCTTCCGTGTCATCCTGCTTAGCAAGAATGAGAAAAGTCCAAAACATGTTCTTTACAATGGATCTTGCCAAGTAAGATTTCTCCAACCATTCGATGACTGGATCATGAAATTCAAAACAATCCTCTTGAAAATTGTAAAACTTTGAAATAATGAATCTTCAATTAAAATCATGTGATTGGGATGAGAATCTTGTGAGGGAAAATATATTTGATCATATTCAGAAGGTTTGTCAAGATAGTGAGGACTTGACATAACCATCAGCGAAGGATGATGTGCCTCAGCTGCTCGAAAAGTATTCAAATGGTGAGATAAACCATAAATATTAATCAATGTGAAACAACTGTCATCAAATACACTGGTGGGGAAATGATAAAATGAATGACAGTTAATATTATGATCAGATTGACTAATTAAAGCATCAAATTTTAGTTAGTAGTTAATGAAAATAAATCAATTTTAACAACTTTAGGAATTTTCTGAATAACCGAACCAATTTCCTTGCAAGCCAAATGTGGAAAACCATTTTCCAGTAATTGGTGACAAAATGTACAAGCATCGTTATCATAGAAAGAATTTAAAAGGGATGACAAAAAAACAAACACATGAGACCAGTTAGGACATAGTGAATGAAGAAGAATTTGATTAGCGAGGTAACTCATGTATTCATTAGCACTAAAGAGGATTTCAGCTGCAATGAAGGAAATATTTGCAATACAACATTCGCAAGAAATAACCAGGAGCTGACTATTATGAAATGAATCCAATATGTATGATCCATTCAGCCAATGACAGTCTTTGAAATGATAAAATTCACAATTCCATGACTCTATGAGAGATACAAATTCCAAAATCGGTCTTGATGAGAGAGATTTACATGAAGATGGATCAACTGAAGAAGATTCTTCAATATGATCAAAAACCAAATCCTAAAAGTTTGAAATATTACATCTGAGATACCAAACATATTTTGAAAAGAGATTTACATCGAGTGAGAACATGCAGAGAGAAGGATTGTGTGAGAGAAAACAAATCTGACTTAGTTTACAGGGCATACCAAAGTCACGAGATCCTGACATAACCATCAACAGAAGTTGAAGTGCCTCGACTTCCTGACAAGTCCCAAAACTTTCAAGGATTTTAAAATCGCATCCTGAATATTGAACCAGATCGTGCATGGTGTGAAGACAATGGCTACCACTGGTTTCAATAATACCACTACTCACCGAATGGAGTACATCTTTGTCACTGACTTGACCAGATTTTCAACTTCAACAACCAGATTACTCAAGTTGATAGATTCATCTGATCACAAATATGAAGATGTATGAATTAGATAAATTTGATGAGCAAGTTGGTTTGGAGAGTTGTCTTCATGCAATAGAATAGATGATGAGGGATGGAAAGAGTACTCAATGATTTGATTGTTTTCATTTTCATCATGGATAATCTCACCACCTTGTTTCAATTGAGAAGTTAACTCATCATATTAAAAACTTGAAGAGCATGGAGTATGTCCGTCGTAAGTAGATGCATCACAAACAATAGAGCACACGGGATAGTGAGATGAAGAGGAATTTTTGATAAGGACATATTCTTTGATTGAATCATATTCTAGATCTAAAGTGAAGTCTTCATGAGAAACTGAAAAATCAGATGATGAACTTGGTCATTCGTGATCACATACATCAACAGAGTCATCATCATCGGAATTGTTGTTGCCCAAGGCTATAGATTGATTGAAAGAATTGATTGCATTTGATTCACTACCAAAGTTAGGATATTTAAATGGAAGCACATCACTTTCACATGGAATATTTTGAAAAAGAGAAGAAATATTGAAAGCATATTCAACTTCCTACTCCTCTACCTGTGTAATGTGACTTCCTTGTATCTGATCACAATTTGAACCAACAACTCAAAAATCAAGAGAGTATGGAAAACTAGATGGTGGAGACGATTGATCAGGCTGATCACTGTACAAAGAGTCATGACATGTATATGATGGAGGATAACAAAAATACAGATCAGATTCGAGACTAGAGCTATGCATAGTAAAATCATCTTGTGGAATGGAGGAGTTAGTCTTCACCATGGGCTTCATGAACCATGCTGGGATTTCCTCCATTGAATATGAGTTATGAAAAGAAAAAGAAGAATGAGAAGATGGATTAGGAATTTGATTAGCATATCTTCCAATTTTATTATCATCTCAAGGAGGAACCCACATCAAAAGTGAAAAGCGAGGAGGACAAGGGAAAAATGAATCATAGATTCATCCTTTGAAATTAGAGGTGTCTCATGATTTACAAGAGTTGGGGATGTAGAAACATTAGGAGGTTCAGATTCATCATGCAGAAAGATGTGAACCAAATGCTCAAACTTTTGGTTAAACAAATCCCAATCCGCATATTCTTTAGGAAATTCATAAAAAAATTGAAGGAATCAATGAGAAAAATCCTCAACTGATTTATTAGGATTCATTCTTAGATGATTGAGTCTTTTAAGAGCATCTCAGTAATCATATATATCGAAGGATTGATAAATATCCTTAAGGAGATGATGAAAATAATGGATGGAATAATATGGTAATGTGTGACACCATGGATTAACGCGACCTTCAAGGGTGAGGAATAAATCCACACAAGCATAATCTTCATCATTGATTTCGTAATGTTCACAAAATTTAAGAAAATTAGAGATGTGCTCGGTTATGGGTGTTACATCCTCACCATTAAACTTCAATTGAGACAAGTGATAAAGAGGCTCATTAGGGATTAACAATTTACCCAGGGATAGGTTGGAAAAACACCCTTGGAGTATGATTTGAGGATGATATATTTATGATAAGAGATTCAAAATAGACTCAACAGGCATAACCTGTTATCTGGCCCTCCTTCTAGTGCCATTTTGTTGATGGTGCTAGAAATATGTCAACCAAGGGGGTCTCCTTGATGTGAATTCCCAATTAGACCTCACACCATTTGGAATAGGATCCCCATCTGGAGTATCGATTTGGTTTCCATGTATTCTTATAAATTTTCCTTGGCTCTAACAGTTTGGAAAGAGAGATGAATGCAAATGTGCCTTGGAAAAGAAACTAAGTGTGCCTAGTGAATGTTTGATTATAAGTGTGTTAAGGTTCTTCTACTACAAGCCTATAAGAGAGAGGTAATAGTACCACCCGAGTAGAGACACACACAACTAAGAAAGATCAATCTAACATCTAGTGGAATAGTCCAAAAATATGCAATGATCATTACAACCAATCAAAAAGAAGATTTGTCTAATATCTAGAGGAGTAGTCCACAAGGATGTGACAACAATAGCAACCATTACAACAAATTCTCAATATGATAACTACCAAAATAACTGAAATAGTTCAACTACTTTAGCACAACTGAAAGAAAACATGAATTATAAATATCCATAGAGAAATCTTACAAATATTCACCATCCATGCATGAAAATGAGCCAACCATAAAGCTTCAAGTATTAAGTAAAATTTTCAAGACACATTATTGGGATGGGGTCCCCAGGGTCGGTTTTAGGGCAAAAGCCCAAGTTTTGATGTAAAAATATGTAAAGTCTCTGCAAATTGTGGTCGTAGAGCGCGTAGCTAGTTAAGAGTCACAAAGAGTTTTACCCTTCTTTTATGTAACTGGAGTTGATTTTAAATATCTACCCATGGTTTACGGACCATGGGATTGTATAAGTAGATGTGCCTTAGACAATCTAAGGAAAGTAAGAAGAAGTCTATGGGTATAGGCGAAGAAGTCTAGCATAGAGATAAGAGCCTTAGAGGAGGGAAAGGATCTGCAACTGAGTGCGCAGAAGCTTAGAGAAATGTTTGTAGCTGAGTGTGCGAACCCCTATAGCTGATTTCGCAGGGAAGTTTTGAGTCTGTAAACCTTTGTTGATTATCAATAAAGAATTTTGTTACAAAAATTCCTGTGTTTAGTCCCTTTACTTCGGTTATGTATGAATGCGCTATATGCTGTGATGAATGATGGTTTTATAAAATAATGATGTATTGATGCACAACTTTACTTAATCTATATTGTTATTTGAATGCAATTAATGTTAAGTGATTACGCGAAAATCATAATGCTTTCTGTTAAAGTTATCACACACTTAGGTAATTCTGAGTAACTATTGATCTAATGGTAATCTGAAGCATGCGTAAGTAGCTAATTGACCTGTTCAGTGTTTGTAAAATCCAATCGTAGACCTTCGTGGAGGTTTAGAGGCTGATAGAAGGAAGAAACAACAATAGGCCATAGGAGCAAAGAGGTCTGCGCGAAGGCAAATCTAGGTTGCCAAAAGGAAATCACACTGATCTCTGGGTGCGGAAACTTGGTTCCAGCATCCCCCCATATTGCTTTGGGTAAGACTTCAGTCTCCGCAACGCGGATTGATGCCAAAATGGCCAGTAGTGTAGGGATTTGTTTGGTGCAACTAACTCTAAACCTGGGTCAGGACCCCCTAAGCCAACAAATGGTTCTGTTGCCAGGACCAGGATCTGCATAAATATATGTGTGATGTCATATCACTGGAATCTGACCAAGAAGGAAATTAAGAAGTGATTGGATAGAAAAATATGCGAATTCGCGGCGTAAGAAAACAAGAATCTTCCCTTGACAAAAGAACAATGGTTGGACATATATTTATACACAGAAATACATGAAATATTCTTCTTCACCTTCCCGATTGAACTATACGAGTGGATCACTAAATTGGTAGACAACCAAGGAAGGTGGAGGCTTGATGGTTCAATAGTGTGGACCTCGGAGGTTGGAAGCTTCTGAAGATAGTATTGCATGTGCAGTGGATCACTAGCTTGATCAAGTCATCGGAGGATTTGTTACAGAGTTCGCGGTTGATACCTTAGTTACTTACAATGAAGAAGAGCGGCGCTTCTTCAAGGGACTGCAAGGTAAGTATTTGAGATCTTTGATTACTTGGATTAAGATGTCCTTGCGTGAAAATAGGGTTATGCCATTACCTTGATGTTTGTATCTACACGAAGTGGATGAAGCTTTAGAAATCGAGGAAAAACAGGTCTTGAATATAGTCCATTGATTGGGCCTCCTTCAAGTGACGACAAGGGAGCAACAAAGGCTTCACTGCAGAGCATTGTCCAATTGATAAGGAAGGGTTTTTCGTGGATACCTGATCCGTCCACACCGCCTCCACCTTCACCTCCACAACATACATCTTCACCCACACTACCACCACCACCGCTGCTGGTCAACATGTCAAATACGATGAAGTTGCCAGTTTTCAAGGGCTTAGGAAGTGAGGATCCGAATCAATTTTATTTTGTTGCAAAGGATGTGTGGACAACACAAAAAATTATGGATGATAATATAAATAAGACGCAGTTAGTCATTGCTCTACAAGACCGCGTGCTGACATCATATGTGAAGTATTGCACTGATAATCTGTTGGTGTTGTTGGACAGACACCACAACAATTGTTTTGTGATTTCTGCAAATCGGTGGGCCATGATGAGCACCAATGTCGAAGATATGAATTAATGATGGAAAGGATGCCTACATATTGAATGCAAGAAAAAACTCAGCCTCTGGATCAACACTAGGGGAACACACAAAGGATATTAAGGGCGCAGACAAGGCTGAGGTGGAGGAGGACCTGGTAGGGGTTGGAGGCAGGTCATTTATTACAATTGCGGAATGCCAGGACACTACGCGCGGGATTGTACGAATCAGACATGCCTGTCATGTCGATACTGCACTCAGTTTGACCACATAATCGAAGAATGTCCTGTGTTGATGGCCAAGATGTAGGAGAAGAAGGTGTAGCCTCAACATCCTACCCAGAAGTTACAGATGATGAGGGTTGAGCTCTACGAAGAGGACTCGAATGTGAATATCATATTGTGAAGCGGGATCACGACAGGGGACGATAAGGGAAAGTAGCTTGAAGAAGGTGGATGGGTCTGCAAGGATCCAAAAAATGAGGTTGGGTTTGATCTGGAGTTTGCGAAGGAAACGTTCATGGAAGTGAAGAAAATCATCAGTTAGGCCTCCACCTCAGGAAGTAAGGACAAACTGTCTATAGAAATTGACCCCTTTGTTCTTACCGCCTTCTTGGAGACTTGTATGAAACTACTATGCGATAGAAAGGCTGTGAAAGGGCTACAAGATTTGATAAACAAATGTGCTAGTAAGGATAATACTTCTGATGGACCCCGCGTAGTCAGAAATATCGGTAAGCATAAGGCAAGAATAGGGTGCGAGATGCGGCTTATTGCACAAATAGGAGACTATGATATGGATCAGGTTATTTTGGATTTGGGGTCCGACGTGAACATATTTCCTAAAAAAACCTAGGAGAGAATGGGGAGACCTGCGCTGCAGTGGTCTCCAATTCAACTAAGGCTGGCAAACCAATAGAAGATGATCCATATGGAACGATTGCAGGGAGTTACTATAGATATAGAAAGTGCGCGTGCATTGGTTGATTTTGAAGTAATAGAGATTGCTGATGATAGCAATTTGTACCCTACGCTCCTAGGATTTGATTGGCCTATTGACATTAATGGGGTCATCAATTTGAAGAAGCGGACAATGTCGTTTGAAAGGAAATCACTCCACATTGTAGTACCCTTTGGACCTTGCAGAAGGACTACGATATACTGAATCAGCCCGTGACTATGAGGAAAGTGATGATGATTTGGATCAGATCTATAAAATAACAGGGCGAGACCAAGACTGGGTTAATCTGACAGCTGATAGACTAATTGTATGGGACTGTGAAAGTTCCTGTACCTCGGATTCAGATGAAGAGTAGGTAAGAAATTAACCTTATTATGATGGTTTAACTGACATAGATGAGTTTTTGGATGCTTTTGAAAGAGAAGTTCCACAGGATTACCACTTTCAGGCATTAGACTAGGCACTGCGTGCTACACCCGCTCGGTGGTGGGGTATGCACAAAGAAAGATTTGATGAGTGGTGCGATTACAGAAGGATGATGAGAACACGATTTGGGTGGCCTAAAGTACGGGTAACTAAGAAGTATGATGAGAGGAGTGATTCACGCGATCATTTGGCCAAATGGACTAAGGTATATGGAATGACGCCACAGCCATAATGGGTGCATTTATTCTATCACACTCTGGACATAATCCCTTTTTTCGGGAAAACTAGTGTCTATTTTATTTGCTAGTCCCACTAAGATGGGTAGCTATCTTAGAAACAAACAATTCAAAGTAACTTGTGTTTTCCTTTATGTATGATAATAAAAGAGAAGCAGAGAGCACCAACTTTAATCTTTCGCTTGGATCCTTACTTGTTTCCTATCTCCTTTGATAGAGTTTGCCACTCCTTTATCACTTGTCCTACTTTAAAGAACACCTATAGAGGCAAAGCAACAAAACACCATAAAATCATAGAGATCTATAATACCATAAACAATGTAGAATCAGAAGTACATTAACCATATAATTGCATTCACAAATAAAAGATTCACAAATACAAGATTCACAAATACACAAGTATATGGAGGAAAACTCAAATAACATTATTGATAGTAGAAGTAGAAGAGAGGATTACAACCCAGTTGTCTGATCCAACATCATCATCCCAGCATGAAATCCCTCTTCACCTCATGAAAAGCAAGATCACCCAATAATACAATGTCTCAAAAAGAAACCAATAGCACTTCCTTACAAACTACAAAATTCCAGCCTCCATATCTCTAAGATGAGGGAACCATTTATAGATATTTGTAGAGGGGTGAGTCAGCTTCCAGGTTTTTGATTACTGGTAGTTCTTGGTTCCACTTGGAGATTTCATTGGTCTCTTACTCATCCCTGAGCAAATTTAGAGAGGCAAGTGTCATATGAGAAGTTTCTAGAAGATTCCCTGGGCATCCACTTAGCAAACTCTCTCTGCCATTTGTCCATTCTCGCTCATCGCACCCTACAAAATGCCTTTTTGGTATGCATCACACTTCCCGTGTGTAGCAGGTGAGAGGCATCACACCTTGACCGTGGAGCAGTCAGTGTGGTCCAATTTTAGCCAGTTTTGAGTGGTTTTTCAGGTGGAAATTCTGGGAAATGATGTAATCAGTTGACCATGATCCTTTAGGGAGTGAAACAACACTTTTAGGGGTTTAAGAGCCCTTGTTTTATTGACATATGTGATTAAGGTTGTAGTTCCCAAATATGTCTATAACAGTTGCCCCCTAAAGCATGAGGTCGTAAATCTTCTGATGTCGGGTGAAATGCTTTATCATGAGGATTCGAGGTCATTCAAACTGGAAGGTGACCTATATAAAATACAATGCAATACATTATCTTCATATTATTTTCATGATCCAGCTGAGATGGGCATTCCCATGCTCATCTTTATAAATTCATTTTCATGTACATAGGACAGACAATTTTCCCCTGTTGCAGACTAGTGATTCTTGTAGAGCCATCATCCCTTAGCTTGGATGATCATCTGTGCAACTATGGTGTACATTTGATGTCTTTATTTCCCTAAATATATCACAACCCGGATGGATGAAACTAGATCCAGGGTCTTCAAACTCATTCAATATTCGCCCAATGTACAAGTTGATCCATGTAAAAAGATGTTCTGAAGTCGAACATGGAAAGACATCGCCTGATTACTAGCCAATGATGTAAGCTATTAACAGGCACGAGAGGAGTCACTGATAATGATAATGACCTTCAAGGTCCTACATAAAAATTCACATGGTGTGAATATATGAGTTGATGTCGAACACCACGCATAATCTTTCGGTCGAAGGCCATTGATGTAAACCTGTCGCCGAAAGTGAGAAAATTTCCATTAAAGCATGCAAGCTTCAAAGTACTAAAAGGGTTGTTTCTAAGTCAACTTCTTGGATAATGTGCCGATGTCGACAAGAAGTGACTTGTCGTAGGAGGTCCTTGATGTATCCCACATCTATGACACGAAACGAAGCAGATGATTTTGTGGAGGTGAAAACGATCTGATGATACAAGGTTCAATAATGGAGGTCATGAAAAATGGAGAGTAAAGGTATTGTAGTGGATGAGGCGTTAGCTGGATGGTAAATTCTTTGAATGACTTCTCTTGAACATATCAGCGACACTGAAATGGATTGGTAGCATTAACACCAAAATACGGATGGTACGGAGGACCAATGGTGATATGACCGGTGAACGGAATAACCCAACCCGACTCAATCATGGTGATGGAGTGAAAGTGTCATGTGAGTGACTTGCTACCATTAAAGTTCTTCAAGTTTTCTTACCTTTTTCCCTTGTCATTGCTGACCAATACCTCTTTATTTTTGTCAAGCTTGAGGAGGATAACATATGCTTGTTCTATAATTTTCCCTTCGGGCAAACTTGTCGCTATGTTTTAGCGAGCCTAGCAATAGTGAAATTCGTTCTTGTCTAGATGGACAAGTTTGTCGCTATTGTTTTAATGAGTTTAATGACAAGGATAACTCGGTACTTTTCATGTTTAGAGAGTTTGAAAAGGGATGAAAAGGAAACTCCAGCTATTCTTTTTCATATCATAATATCTTGAGTCCAAAAAGATTAAAATACAGGAGGGATAGCACTTCCAATCACTTTAGTGAGCTGGAGAGGCCAATTGCTTGACCATCTTTTCATATTTAACGATTCCGAAAAGTGTTTAAAGTAGACCCGTTATTTCCAAACACTTTAACGAGCTGGAATGTTCGACAATCTTTTCATATTTAACAAGTCTGAAAAGGGTTTAAAGGAGACTCAGTATTTGAGGAACGAGTGGTGTTTTGGGTTAGCAACTAGTTCCAGGTAAGTTTGGAACTTCTCCAAACATGGCAGTGTGGAGAGGGTGGCTAACAAGACCACTCGTCGCAGCTGTTCCTCAAAAAGGTAAACAATCAAGTGGAAGCGTATGATCGGCCAAAAGAATGGAGGTGATGGTAGGAAGAGAACCAAGGTTCAAAAGGCTAATAGCAAGGCAATCACAAAGGTTATTTATCGAGGGTGGATTCAATTTTTAATGAGCTTGAATCGGAAGAAACTATGCTCAGTGGCAAGTTTATTTTTTAATGAACTTCAATCCCGTGGTAACATTACTCAATCCAGTCATCCTTAAAGAGGTCTCTTATTAAGGTAGGATAGTTTTGTCTTTCATCTATATAAAACATTTCCTTTGCTTTATCTGCGCACTGCCGACAAAGGTGAATGGTGTATCAGACAAATCACCTAACCTAAGAAGTTGTTACTAGGAGCAAAGCTAAAAATTTGTAAGACTGGTCACTTTTCACTTGCATAAAAAGGTTTCCATGCCCCCAGGTATAAAGAAAAGTAGAGTTTCCAGGTCACCGTATGGAAGTCCTTATATTTAAGCAGATTGTTTCATTCGCGGAGCAGACAAAACACTTTCTTGTCTTTGTCCATCGAAATAGAAAAAGGAGAATTGTGTGAGCTTCCAATCACAAAACCTTTGAGTTTCAGACTGATACTCAAATCCTACAAGGAAATGGTGTTTCAAATCAACCATATTTCAGAATGATACTCAAATCCTGTAAGGAAATGGTGTTTTAGATCAATCATATATCCTAAGAGGAAATCTATCTTTTCAGGTGGGTTCACTTGCTGAAGTAGACTAGGGTGCATGCCCCCTAAGTTTCGTTACATTCATCGAATCACTCGTGGTAATTAGGTGGATGAATTGGAGGTTGAAGAGACATTCCTTGTGTAAAGAGACCATTTAGGGATGGTGTTTGGCTTGTAGCCATGTTTGAATCGAGAAATGAAAGTTGGTCGACAAGTTGCACCATTCTGCCTTCATGCGAGAAACACATCACTCGAAAGAGTGTGGAAACAATAGCTCCCATGCTGTAAACGTAGTCACGCCCAAGGAGTAGATTGTAATCTAGTGGGCCTTGGACTACCATCACATTCAAATGAATGATTTTCCTTCTCAAAGTTACAGGCAAATTTGGAAGGATCCCTAACGGTCGACTGGTTCCTTTATTGGAGCCCGACAAATTTTGATTCTCAGGAAGAAGCGATGAAGAACCAAGCGCTTTCCAAGCAGTTGACGAAAGGATACTCACAAAAGCCCCTTTATCTATGATAGTTCCAGACATGATCATTCTGTAAACTTGTACTATGATTCGGAACGTATATTATATGGAAGGCGAGGTCTTGCTAGTAGATTCCAATGAAAGGGAACGACTAGATTGCTTGGAGGGGGGACCGAATAAACGGCTGGATGAATCTCTTGAAATGGGGAACTTCCCTCTTGTGGTAAAGGAATGGGTAGATTGCCCCAATGTTCATCAGACTTTGTATTAACAAAAAGAACTGGAACAGTGTCGTTCTCGTTCTCTTTGGAAACTGTATCATTTGAAGGTGGACCTTCTGTAGGCAAGACTAGGTCAGTTGCCGTCCTGACCTGTTGAATTTGGTCCAGTATGGACTCGGAGGGTTTATCTTCAATGATAGGCATTTCGACCGAAAATTGAGGTATGTCAGTCAGATTTTCAACTAGTGATGGACTTGGCAAAAGTTTCTTGTATCCAGGCAGAAGTCATTGCGGTGAAGCAGGACGGTTATCCAAGACACTTTAGCTTCGTCCAGAAAAGGACAATGGTGAAGGGCATGATCGCCTTCACACAACCTACAAGGAAATATGAATCTTCCTTTTTGTCCATTGACTTCATTTTCACTAGTCGATGGTGTACTCTCAACATGATCGACAGAGGTTGATGACAGCGGATGGTGCAAGCGGGGAGACCAGTCTCTCAAGATCGGTGGAATGCAAGGACAATCTCGATGAAAGTGTTTTCCTTTGCAAATTACGCATGGAGATTTTTGTTTGGAAGGTTCGGTGTGTGGATTTTCACTGGATGATGCATGGTTGCCCCCTTGCTTGACTGACTTCTTCTTCTTCTTCTCCTTCCCTTTCTTCTTCTTATTAGTTACTTGGTTTTTAGTATCACTAGTTTCACCGAGCAAAGAGGAAGAAGGAGAAGGAGAAACAAACGAAGTAGAATGTGAGGGAGAAACTCCAGTATCATCTGGTTGCTAATTTGATTGATGAGGAATTAAGGTGTTTTGAACGACAGAGGTTGAGAATAGCCATACCGGCAGGCGAATTGTGATTCCTGGAAGGGACAATGTAGCCATATAAGGAGCACCAATATCTCCCCAAGAAGAGAAAGGACTAGGATTCCCCCCAAGGGGAAATCCTTGATTGGTGTACTCCATTACCTCAACCTAAGATCAACGAAGGAACAGGGATGTTATTCTGAATTAAATAAATTTTATGACACTTTGACACAACTTGCTTTTTCAATTTTTAAGAATCGAGAAAAAGCTAAAGATGACTCTAGTTGCCTTTGATTTTTAATGAGCCTGAAGTGACAAGTGCTCAGATGGACCTTTTCTTTTAGGGAGTCGAAAAGAAACAAAAGTGACTACTCTGGAAGTATAGACAGAGGGATTACCAAACCAATCGCAAAACTGAAATATACACCTTGGTGGTAAATTAAAGAGAAATTACCAAGGACTTTACGTATAGGAGTCAATCTTCACGAATGCTGTGTTTAGTGCATTGCGATCGATAGGGCGGCGGACACAGCTTCCTAAGGATAAAGGATATCAGCCTATTATGGTCTCCCAATATATACTCTATGGTACGGGGAGCACAAGTCCGTACTGGCACTTGTCGTGTCAAAGAAGAGGAATCACCCAACCTTCGATGAAAACGATAGTTACCAGGTTTTACGACGCCAGAATATGTCTCTAGCCTAGACTTCTAGATGTTGTATGTTAGGTTCCAATGCATTTTTATGTTCATTGAGGTTTATTTTAGAGTTTATCTTTCTTAGAAATTTGTCTTTCAAGGTTCACTGTGTGATGTAGATGTAAAATTCCTAAATATGCAATCTAAAATGATAAACAGTTGTTTGTTTTCTTTTAGCAATGAAAATCCTAGCTACTAAGGAAAGAAAAGTATGATTCTTTCAACAGAGAGAAAAGAGCATACACTAAATGCACTTTTCCTAAATCATTTTCTGCATGCAGTCTAAATGCAAATGCACATGCATGTATTTGTTTTTCGACTTCCTTAACGTGTGAATGCCAAAAAGGAAAACTAAGTATAGACCTGAACTATTTTCTTCAAAGCAACACTTCAACAATTTCTTTTCAAAACAAAAGGAAGACTAAAAGGACACTTTCAACTTCGAATGGAAAACTGCTTTCGACACTTCAAATATTGACAATTCAAATCAAATACAATGACAAAAGTACAATCAACTATCTGAAAGAGGAAGACTTTACGACACTCTTCTTCTTGACTCAAAACGACAGTTAAGACACTTTTTAATCAAAATACGACAGTTCAATTAAGATACTCTTGACAAAGGAGGAATGTAAATAATGAAAAACACATAAAATACATTGACAATTCCTGATTAATGGAGGTTGAATAATGTAAAGGAAGAAGGCTTCAACAATGATATACTGATCATAAGCAGCAAAACTACTGTATAGAGCTGAAAACCAGGAAGAAAAAACCAAATTCCAGAGAAGCAAATAGTATCATTCAGTCATCACACTTTTCCTTAAGGGAAATAGGAATGCATCTCACCTACAACACACGGGAGGTGCGATGCAACCAGGCTTCCAGTTACAGACAATGTGATGGACCAGGGAATGAAACTGAGCTTGGTTTTTGCTCAAAATTTGCATCTAAGTTCAATGATTTAGGCTGAGCTATGATGGATAGTAACAACAAAATACAGGGGTATGATCTTATGAGGTTATTGAGCTACCACAAGGGCACTTAGGATGTTTGCAAGTCAGATGTTCAGTTCATAAACCAGCCAAGAGATTGACTGAAGCAGCGTTGATCTACTTTGCAGTTGCATAGCAAACGAAGTTCGAAGGCTAGTTGGCTTAACTTCAGGCTCTGTCTGTAGTTTATAAAGCAAACAACTATAATAAACAAAAAAACTATTCATTCTCCAATGGAGTGGCCATTTTGTTTCCAGGAAAACTAGTGTCTATTTGATCTGCTAGTTCCACTAAGACGGGTAGCTATCTTAGAAACAAACAATTCAAAGTAACTTGTGTTTTCCTTTATGTATGATAGATAAAAGAGAAGTACAAAGCACCAACCTTAATCTTTCGCTTGGCTCCTTTCTTGTTTCCTCTCTCCTTTGATAGAGTTTGCCACTCCTTTCTCACTTGTCCGACTTTAAAGAACACCTGTAGAGGCAAAGCAAAAAAACACCATCAAAGCATAGAGATCTATAATACCATAAACAATGTAGAATTAGAATTACATTAACCATACAATTGCATTCACAAATACATGATTCACAAATACACAAGTATATGGAGGAAAACTCAAATAACTTTATTGATAGTAGAAGTAGAAGAGAGGGTTACAACCCAGTTGTCTGATCTAGCATCATCCTCCTAGCATGAAAGCCCTCTTCACATCATGAAAAGAAAGATGACTCAACAATTCAATGTCTCAAAGAGAAACCAAGAACACTTCCTTACAAATTGCAAAATTCCAGCCTCCAGATCTCTCAGATGAGGGATCCATTTATAGATATTTGCATAGGGGTGAGTCAGCTTCTAGGTTTTTGATTACTGGTAGTTCTTGGTTCCACTTGGAGATTTCATTGATCTCTTACTCATCCCTGGGCGAATTTAGAGAGGCAAGTGTCATATGAGAAGTTTCTAGAAGATTCCTTGGGCATCCACTTAGCAAACTGTCTTTGCCATTTGTCGATTCTCGCTCATCGCACCCTATAGAAGGCCTTTTCAGTATGCATCGCACTTCCCGTGTGTAGCAGGTGAGATGCATCACATCTTGACCATGGAGCAGTCAGTATGGTCTAGTTTTAGCTAGTTCTGCATGGTTTTTCAGGTGGAACTTCTGGGAAATGATGTAATCAGTTGACCATGATCCTTTAGGATGTGAAACAACACTTTTAGGGATTTAAGAGCCCTTAGTTTATTGACATATGTGATTGAGGTTGCAG
The DNA here is from genome assembly GCA_000404065.3 of Pinus taeda. Lineage (NCBI taxonomy): Eukaryota > Viridiplantae > Streptophyta > Pinopsida > Pinales > Pinaceae > Pinus > Pinus taeda. The sequence continues at coordinate 108,350 of APFE031519389.1, read as the reverse complement.
TGCCCAAATATGTCTATAACACCTACGAATTGGTATTTGCAAACGTAGCTCCGCCACGACACTGCAAAGTGGGATGTCTTAAGAAAAGGGTTCATAAGGACATTCATCTTTGAAGACGGGTTCAAAAGCGTTGATGAGCTGTTGCTAGAGAATAAGGCAATGATCTTGCGAATTCTACAGGATCCTTTGAAATCGGTTCAACTAGATTGGAGCACCCAGCTGCACCATGTGCTGGAATGCTATAATATGATTGTTGAAGCGGAGGATGAGGATCCAAGGAATATCAATATCTCAGAAGCAGAAGGCCATCGCAAGGTTGAAGGTCTGCATATAAAGAACCTGGATATCACTGCACCATTGAAGACTGGGCAGGTAAACTTTGGTACTGAAGCAGAGCTTAAATTCGTGAAGATCGAAGATTATTTGGATGATGCCACAGTGGATAAAGTTACTGAGTTACTCCGCAATTACCAGGATATTTTTCCTACAAAATTTTCAGACTTGAAAGGCATCATAGGTGATTTGGGAGTAATGAAAATAACTTTGAAACCAAACGTGAAGCCCGTTAAGCAGAGGCCATATTACCTTAATCCAAAATACAAGGAAAAGGTTTGCTTGGAGTTGGAAAAGATGCTTGAGGTGGGTATTATTGAATTGGTGGAGGAATCTGATTGGGCGAGCCCAATGGTAGTTCAGGAAAAGAAGTAGAAGGGAGAGATAAGGATTTACGTAGATCTAAGAAAGATTAACGATGCCTGTGTTCATGATCCTTTCCCGACATCATTTACTGGTGAGGTACTAGACAAAGTGGGAGGATAGGAAGCCTACTCATTAAACTATAGGTGGACTTGCTGCCTTGTTGCTTTGCCCGTAATTATTCCTTAGCTTATATAGTCCCCGAGGGAAGACCTGTATCGCATCAACCTAGGTTACTTTGTCTTGTCATTACTGATGGGTTCTATGGATACCATCAGATCAAGATCACACCAGAAGACAAGAGTAAAACAACCTTCATGATAGAATGGGGGTGTTTTCAGTACATAGTGATGCCCTTTAGACTCAAGAATGCACTGATGGTATTCTCTTGCATAGTCATCATGACGTTCAAAGAATTTATTCACAAATTCTTGGAGGTATATTTTGATGAATGGACAGTGTTTGGGCTAGTAAAACGCCATGTTTCTAGTCTACATTTGATGTTGGATACATGCCGAAGGTATCAAATCACGTTGAACCTGAAGAAGTGCTTTTTTTGTGTCCCCTTTGGGATTTTGCTGAGTCATGTGGCATGCAAGCAAGGTCTCATGGTGGACCCTGCCAAGATCGTAGTAATACTCAATTTGGAAGCCCCAAGGAGTGTCAAACAACTACGCACAATGCTGGGCCAGACTGGGTATTATCGGAAGTTCATCAAGGCTTATGCTCAAATTACCGCGCCCATGGAGAAATTGCTAAAGAGGGACACTACACTCTGTTGAGATGAAGAATGTCAGCACAATCTGGATGTCTTGAAGGAAAAAATGGTCATCGCACCGATATTGGTCTTCCCGGATTGGAAGAAGGAATTCCATGTGCACGTTGTTGCCTCGTGTATTGCGTTGGGATTAGTACTGACACAAGCTGGTGAAGGGGAGATGGATCATCATATAGCATTTGCAAGCAGAAAGTTTGCAAAGGCTGAAAAGAATTATTTGACAATAGAGCACAAAGGATTGGCTATGGTGTGCGCGCTCCAAAAATTTAGACACGATCTGTTGGGTGGACATTTCAAGATGTACACATACCATTCTTCGTTGAAGTATCTAGTCAATAAGCCTGTGTTGGGAGGAAGAATATCTAGATGTTTGGTGTTATTCTAAGAATATGATTTTGAGGTAATTGTGAAACCAAGAAGGTTGAATGCAGGACCAGACCATCTGTCATGCATTGAGACAGGAGGAGCCTACTAATTTGGAGGAATGGCTGCTTGATGTGCAGCTTTTTGTGGTGTGTGTAGAAGACAACCACTTTGCAGATATTATCCATTTTTTTACCACAGGGACAACTCCAGAAGGCTACACTAGTCAGTAGAAAAAAGAGTTGGTAGTGTGCGTGGTTGATTTCTCTGAATTTTTGGACATTTGTATAAAATGGGTTTGGACAAGATACTTTAAAGATATGTGCTCGATTTTGAATAAAATAGTATCCTCGCTAAAGCTAATGGAGGAGTTGCGGGAGGGCACTATGCAGGAGAGGCAATAGCGAAGAAAATTTTGCGCTCTATGTTGTGGTGGCAGACTTTGCATAAAGATTCTAAAGCATATTGTAAGGCATGTGATGCATGTCAAATAATGGGTAGGTTGTCATGGAGGGATGAGTTGCCTTTGAATCCGCAGGTGTCATTGCAGCCATTTGAGAAATGGGAAATTTATTTTTTAGTACCAATTCAGCCCCCATGTAAGAAAATATGTGTGCACTACATCATCACCGAGAAAAAATATTTGACCAGATGGGTGGAGGCACAACCTATGAAGGACTGTACAGGGGAAACAACATCAAAGTTTTTGTTTGACTATGTGTTGACTAGGTTTGTTTGCCCGAAGGTATTGATGAGTGACCGCGTACACATTTTCTCAATGAAATGATCAACGCACTGAGAGAAGAGTTCGAGGTTTACTATCATAAAAGTACACCATATCATCCTCAAGCCAATGGAAAAGTTGAGTCTTTCAATAAGATATTGGAAAATGTATTTACAAAGATTTACAACATGCAACAAAATGATTGGTACATGTGCGTACTGGTAGTATTATGGGCATACAAGACTACTTGCAAAAAGCTAACAAGGCAGACACCTTTCTGATTGGTTTACGGTGTAGAGGCTGTAATGCCTATGGAATATATCGCGCCTAGTCTATGCATAGTGGATTTCACATGAATGGTAGACCGCGGAGCCTTAGAAGAATGGCTCGTGCAACTAATGGAGCTTGAAGAAGATAGGTTTTTGGCTGGATTCCATCAACAAGTTCAGAAGGAACGTGAAAAAAGCTTGGCATGATCGTCAGATCAAATTGCACACCTTTAAGGTAAATGACTTGGTTCTATTATATGATAGCAAGTTCGCTAAATTTCAAGGAAAGTTTAGATGCATTGGTTGGGGCCATATGTCAATAAAGAAATCACAGATGGTGGTGCAGTTCAGCTCGCAAAGTTAAATGGAGAACCATTGGCAGGAAGGGTAAATGGAAGCCAGTTGAAGCCATATAGAGGGGATCCAACTCAATGACTACAAGACGACAGGATAGTCTTAGCGCTCTAGGAAGCTGTAAGGAAGCGTGGAACTATAAAATACACTACCTGGTTGGTGGAACTATGCGAAAGAGGGGCTACACGAAAAAGGGTGATGTCACAGTCAGGAGACAGTTAAGAGGAGCGGGGGGGTAAACATTTAAGGCTGAAATCTTTGAATATCTGCTGCAAAATCAACATTTATCAATGGATTTTGGGGGGAGCGGTCGGATTTTTCAAATTCACCTATAAATTATGTGTGGTTGTCCAGTGGAGAACACTTTGCATCCTTAGAATTTTTGAGCTGTGCTGTTCGTCATTTATGTATCCTCAGTTTTTCGCAGATTTGGTCACAATATTTGTGTTTGATACTTTACCTAAGGATACCTAGCAGTTTATTCTCAGCACTGTGTTTGGACCAGGTGAGACTGCAATCACCGGAGGAATGTTGCCTATGAAGAAGCAGCTCTAGAAGTTGTGAGCATGGGGGCTTTGGCTCTTATGCCTATAGAACTGAGGTTGCATAGGTCGAAGCCTACACCAGTGCATGAAAACCCCAAACCAAAGAAAGACAAGAAGAAGCAGCTGATGCCAGTGTGCGAATCACCAAGAAAGCACTCTGCTACCTAGGCCTAGAAGAAAGATAAGCCGCTAGGAAAGGATAAGGAGAAGGTCATAGATTTAGAAGCTAAAGAGGGTACAAAGGATATAGATGCTGAGGGCATGGATACCATCTCCAAGTTTCCAGATTATATCCCTCCACACAGTGGAAAGGTGAAGGTCACTAAGGACCCAGACGTGAAAAAATTCCTCATTAATATGCCCCTGTTCCTAGAAAGCATCACCTTTGAAGGCCCGTGCCTTGCGCGGATTCCTCATTTAACAATGGAAGATTAGGATTTGGTGGACCATGAGAGGTTCCCCCTCCTCGCAATGGAGAACTACGTGAAGTGGGTATATTATAAATAATCTGGTGTCACTGTGTTGGAGCCAATGGAGTGGATTCATAGAGCAAATTAATCAGGGTAGCTGAACCTATTGTGGGTGCCCCACTATCACTGCTCCAACATCAATATCACCTACATAAAGCAACTGCTGACTCTGGTACATGATGGGTGTTTATGCCTGAGCACACCTATCTCCAGCACAGACATGTTGATCCATCAGATAATGCTCCTACCACATTCAGGCTTGAATTCGGCCAAGGAGTTTAGCAGAAAGACTAGTGAGTGTGACTTGGCAGAAAAGATGAAGAATAAATTTGACCTAGTCAAGAAGCCGCACAAGTACTCCATTCATGTCCATCAATGACCTCATGGTACAAATAGCCACACAGATCTTAGCTGGTAAATTCATGAGGAAATGTCGTGTAAACGAGGTTTTGACACCCGTAATTTCATTAGCTGCATAGTGTGTGGAGGGCACGCAATTTAATTGGTTGCACTACCTATGTAGCGAGTTCCTCGCGAATTGTTGTGAGGCTCAAGACGAGAGAAAAGCCTTCCACTATGCATGGTTGCTACTCTCCATTGTGCTAATCACTTGGGAGTTGTTGGAGGATAGTCAGTTTCCTCCTTGGAGAAAGGATTATAGGAGGCTGCCTAGTTTGTCTCCCTGTGGGCCACGAAGGACTTTGCGTGGGTCATGGATCTGGGTCTTGATGGAGGTGAGTATTCACATGGCCATCAACTAGTGGACATGGTTGTCCCTAACTGTGTATGATAAGTTATTAGAGTACGCGGAGTTCAAGGTAGATTTTCACCGCATGTATATCAGGGCGTGAAAGGATCCACAGTAGAAGTGGTTTGATCTGTCTTATCTTGCCACAAATGATGCCATCTAGGAAGTCATCAATCATTAGCTAGTAGATTAGCACTCTTTGTCAGATCTAGCCATGGGCACCAACAATGGCGCGGGGAGTTATACAAAGAAGAAGAAGAAGGAGCCAACAAATCAGGTGGTCTAGTTGTTGGTTAAGAAGTGAAGGAAGGAGGTCGAGGAGAAGTCCCAACTGGAAAAGGAGTGCATTGTAAAGCAACATGCTAAACATGAACAACATGACTTCGAGTGAAGCGGTAAATCTCCTTCTCCCTAGACTGAAGAAGAAAAATAGTCAGAGCAGGGCAGTGGTAGGGACGAAGGACAGAGCACCCCATTCCAGGTGAAGTGGTATAGGGAACACTAGAAGGAGGGGCCCCGGAAGAAGTGAAAAGTGACGAAGCCACCATTCGATCCCATTCTGCTCACAGAAGAAGATCTCGATGAGATTCGATATAAAGTGCATGACACCACAACGAAACTATTGCAGCAGTTCACTCAAAAGCACCTAGAGTCACCAAGCACTCATGAAGGATTTGCGCAAACTGTAGATCTAGACCAGCAGGATCCAGGTGGGCACAGGGTAGGTGAACGCTACACAGATGAGCTTGGCACCAGGGACCATTTAAGCTACCGAGATGCTCAAGTCAGTGGATCTCTGAGAAGTCATGCTACCAGAAGGGTCCTTGAGCACGGAATAGGCCGACGAGAAGGTCATCGTGAGCACTCTAAAAAACATTGGCCTCAACCTTGTAGTGCTCCCCAATGAGTATATTCACAAGCTATAGACATGTGTTACACTGGAGTTAAGAGCATGGGAGAAAAGCTATCTTAGCATAATAAGTGAATATAGGGTGAACAATGAGAAAATGTTCATAGAAAAGACAGAGGCCCTGAAGGAAGAGGAGACGATCTAGGCACAGAGCACCTAGCTAGTGGCCATGGTTGCAGAGGCTTGCAGGATAGTGCCAGAGTTACACATACTTGAGGAGGCCCCTCTTGAGGCCAAGATCAAGAAACTTACAACGGGTGTCCATGATACTAGGGAAGAGGTGGCTTGAGTTCAGTTTAAGATCAACCTGAAAATCACAAAACTAGAGCTCAAGTCACAGCCTTCAACCCCCCTAGAAGTTAGGTAATAACATGAAGCTGTTGTTATGGATGAAATAGCCATTATGGGTGTTGCGGTTGTCGACTACACAATGTTGTTTGAGTAGGCCATGGAAGTAGTGATGACCCTGCAGGAAGATCCCAACCTGCAGAGATTAAAAACAGAGACCCGCGAGCTACAGTACAATGAAGTGTGGGTGACGGTGTGCTTAGTGGCTACAACACAACACCTCGCTAAGTTGCAGGAGGGGAAGCAACTCCTTAAACAAGTAGAAGCAGCGTAGAAAAAAGAGTCAGTCCTTGCGCGGTTAGATCCTTGGTTTGAAGAAGCCTACCAAGTCTCCACCAACATATAGGAAAAGTTGGCAACCCTGCAACTTATTGTTGGGCATGGAATCCCCCCATAGCATAGTTTGGGGCTTAAAAGCCCAAGTTTTGAGTAATATTGTTGTAAAGACTACGCGAATTACAGGCTCGGAGTGCGAATTGTATGTTAGAGTCATAGGGCTGTCTGCCCTAAGTTTTGAATTTAGTGTCAGCCTACATATGGTCCGCGGACCATGGGATTGTATAAATAGAGCGAGGCTCTAAGTTGTGAAGCAGGTTTTTAGTTAACCAATGGATGGAGTTTGAAAGATAGCAAGCATAGAGCAAGAGTATAAGTGTCTTGGGTCATAGTAGTAGGAAGAGGCTCTGCAGCTGAGTGCACAGAGGCCTAGTAGGGTCCGCAGTTGAGTGCGCGGACCCCTGCAGCTGAGTGCATAGGGCGGAGTCGAGTATGTAACCAAGGAAGAAGAATAATAAAGAGAAGTTTTACCTAAATTCCATGTATATGTTCTTGCATTATTACCTATTTGATATCATTTGCAATTATGTTGTTTATTTACTGCACGCATTTGTATGAATGGTGAATATTTTTAAGTTTAACTGAAAGCATATAGATAAGCTAAGTTAATCAACTAATATCGGGTTACTAGTAAGGATTTTGGTAGTAACAATGTTTGGCCCCCGAGTAGGGCTGTGCGAAGGCAGCATCACATGCTGTGAGGTATTGACAGGTGCGCGCAGGGACGTGTGCGTAGGGTCAAATTTCGGACCACTTGGAACCCATCAAACATCCACAGGGTGCAGAAACTTGGTTCTAGCACTGTCCCATACTACTTCAGGTGAGACCTCAGCCTGCGGTCCATGGGCTGTTGCTGAAAGGGCTAGTAATACCAGGAAATTTTTGGCTAAATCATCTCCGAACCTGGGTCAGGCCCCAACAATCCAACAAATGGTTCCATCGCCGAGACCGGGATCTGCATAAGGGATGTCTGATGGCGTGTCACTGGAATCCAACAAAGAAACAAATTCAAGGGTGGATAGGTAGAAAGATTCATGAGTTCACAATGCAGGAAAATAGGAATCTACGAGTATCAAAGGAACAATGGTTGGAGCGCTACTTATATATGGAAATCGACGAAATTTTCTTTACATCCTTTCCCTTTGAGTTGTATGAGTGGATTGCGAAGCTAGCAGAGAGCCAGGGAAGGTGTAGGCTCGACAAACTGATTGTGTGACTCCAGAATTAGTGCGCAGACTAGAAGCAACAGAAGATAAGATCGTGTGTGCTGTGGACCATTGGCTTGATCGAACTATAGGGGGGTTTATCACTAAGTTTCTGGTAGACACGATAGTCAGATATAGCAAGGCATAATGACGCTTCCTCAAAGGACCGCGAGGTAAGTATGTTAAATATTTGAACACTTGGATTAAGATGCTATTGTGTGAAAAGTGGGTTATGCGAATAAATTGATGTTTGGGGCTACACAAAGTGGGAGGATCCATAGAAACGAAGGTAGCACAAAGATAGAAAATAGTCCCTTGATTTCGCCTCAGTGGGAAAGTGAGGAAGAGCTTGCGAAAGTTTCTTCGAGAAACGCGATCAATCTGATAAGGCAACAAATTCCACACCTACCACCTCCACCTACGCCACCACCAGTCTCACCTTCTTCACCTCCATCCCCACCTACACCACCTCCACCACCACCACAGTTCAATATGGCGAGCATGATAAAATTGTAGGGAATGAAGATCCAGACTAATTTTGGTTCATGGTAAGGGGCATATGGGAAGCATAAGGAGTTGTGGATGACAATATAAAGAAGGCAACATTGGTGAGCACATTGCAGGATTGCACACTAACATGGTACATTAAGCATTCTAATGACCATTCGAACGTGGGGATTGCAAATATCCATGCTGCGCTGAGCATGGAATTTAGCAGGCCAAATTCAGAGACACAGTCGATTATCAGGTTTAAGGAAATCACGAAGCTTCCAAGTGAGACCCCATGGGATCTGGAGATTGAAGAGTATGATTCCGAAGCCAACATGACCTTGACAGATGGGAAACACCACACATGGTTTGTAGCATCCCTAACATCGCATCTAAGGACGACATTGTTGCAATAGAATTTATTCACCCAGGCCGAAGATTTGGAGATTGCAATTAGATTGCACGAGACCCCAATACAAGATCCTGGCCTGGGAGTCCAAATCCATGCTCAACTAAAAAATTTGTGTTTGGAAATGCAGAGTTTGAAATAGGACAGGAGAACTCAACTAGAGGCGCACGAGGAGGATTGGTGCATAAAGTGCAAAGGCTAGGGGTATGACAATGACCATTGTCCAGTGTTCACGAATTACTTGGTGAGAGGAGGGCCGATGCCATTAAGACTAGAGGCACAAGAAGGAATAAGCACGACGCTTGCATTATGGTGCACGATTTGTCAAATAGGAGGAAAACACGCCACAGATAATTGTCATCTATTATAGAAGTATACATAGATGTCCCAACAATTGTTCTGTAATTTCTGCAAGTCTGTAGGCCATGATGAGCACACCTGCAGAAGTTATGAACTAATGATGGATCAGAATCTTGCCTTAAAAGTGTAGACCGAAACGAGAGTCTTCGACCCAAATGCAAGAATGGCGCACACTAGATTTTAGGGGCGTGGACGAGGTCGAGGTGGAATGGGACTAGGAAGAGGTCGCAGACAACTAATTTGTTACAATTGTGGAGGGACAGAGCACTATGCCTGCGATTGTATGAATCTAATGAGAACATCATGTTTATACTATACTCAATGTGATTATGAGGCAGAGGACTGCCCTACACTAATAGCGAGGCTTCACAAGAAAGGGATACTCCAGCCTTTGTCGACTTAGAATTTGCAAATGATGAGGTGTGAGTTGCACGAAGAGGACCTAAATGTAAACATAGTGCTCAGAGGCGGTATCATGATAGGAGGTGACAAAGGTAAGCAACCTAAGGAAAGTGCATGGGTTCGCAAGGCTCCTACAAAGGAACCTGAATTTGATTTGGTACGCATGAAGGAGACATTCATGGAAGCTAAGAAGATCTTCACAAAGGCCTCCACTTCTGGTAGTAAGGATCCACTAGAACAAGGGATAGATCCTTTAATGCTCACTACCTTTCTGGAGACATGCATGAAACTACTGCATGGCAAAAAGACTGTGAAAGGATTGCAAGAACTTATCACTAGGTGCGTTGAGTAAGGAGAACCGTGCGTAGTCAAAAAACTTGGAAAGCTTGCATTACGAATAGGAAGGGAAATGAGATTGACTACGCAAATTAGAGAGTACGAAACGGATCAAGTAATCCTGGATCTAGGATCGGATGTGAATGTGCTGCCAAAATAGACATGGGAGAGCACGGGTAGGCCCACGTTGCAATGGTCCCTTATTCAATTTCGGATGGAAAACCAACACAAGATCCTATTGATGGGAAGATTGCAGGGGATAACAGTAGACATCGAAGGTACGAGCACACTTGCAGATTTCAAGGTGATAGATATTGTCGATGAAAACAATCCCTATCTCGCGCTATTGGGAATAGGATGGGCCACTAATATGAACAGAGTAATAAATCTAAAGAAGCGCAAAATGATTTTTGAGAAAAAGTCACTACGCGTAGTGGTGCCTTTAGATCCTACGAAAGGAGCGCACTACATAGAGCTAGTATGCGACGATGAGAGTGACGACCACGAGCTAAACTATATCTACAAGATAACTGATCAGGAATAGGATTGGGTGAATCCTATAGCGGATGGCCGGATTTTGTTGAAACACGAAAGCTCCTGCACATCAGATTCGGATGAGGAAATAGAATGATGGCAGAATCGATTACATAAGGTAACCACGCTCAAGTGCAACATGATGGTAAGATTATTGCTGCGTGACAATAGAGGTAAGGGATCTACCTATATATGATGGGTTGACAGCAGTGGATGAATTCCTGAAAAAATTTGAAAGTGGAGTGCCAAAATAGCAGCTGTTCGATGCTCTAAAATGGGCACTGTGCTGACACCTGCAAGGTGGTGGGGTACACATCAGAGAAGCTTTGAGGACTGCCATAGATGCAGAAGGATGATGTGCCTACGATTTGGAAAACCTCAGCTGCAGATGAAAACCGGTTATGAGGGGCAAAACAACTTGCACGCCCACCTTTCTAGATGGGTACAGGCATATGGTATGCAGCCCGCACGAACGCACACTGCTGTCACGATAGGAAACATGAACAACAAGCATAATCAGGCAAGACAAGTGCACGAGTGACGAAGCATGATAAAACCTAGCATGCCAAAAATCATACACAGGGAAACCTTTGCAAGGTGTGCGAAGTGCTGAACAGGGTCCACCATGTGAGACGCACCGACAGGGACCTACGCATACCAGTTGTTGTATGGGATTATAGGACCATGAGAAAAGTTCTGACCGTGTAAGCGCTTCCGAAGTTGAAGTATGAAGCAGGGGCTATAGTTCCTGTGGAGCATGCAAAGACGAGTCCACGCATAACAACACCCATAGATACGATGGTCCACGTAGACCGGAATGAAGAAAACACACAGTTGCGTGAAACAAAACATATAAGACATGAGGAAGAAATTTGATAGGGAAATTTTAGACTTCACGAACTTGAAAAAGATCGGATATAACTAAGGGAGAAAAGTGTTTTAATGGACGTAGAGGTCAAGAAGCTAGAAAACAAAATAAAGGAAGCATTTATCGTCGAAAAGTTGAGGATGGAAAGGCAAGGCGCATACAGTCATACTGACAAATTGGAAAGCTAGCGTTGTGAATTGGTTAGTCTGCTGTTGTGGCTGAAATCACATCTCGCCAAACATAGTGACCAGGGTAGTGCATTGCAAATAGTAGAGTGCACGATGCCGATCACTACAATGGAAGATGGGGATTCTCCACAAACCATGGTGGAGGACGAGATGGAGCCCCACACGAGTTGTGTGCCCACCTAACTAGCTGTAGGAAGGACAATCTTAGCACTCCAGGTAGTTGAAAGGAAGTGCGGAACTATAAAATATTCTACCTGGGGGCTATGTGATATAAGAGATGTGCGCGGGAGTAAGACGTCATAGGGTTCGCAATCGCGCATGAAGGGCTACACTGCCATGCGGATTGGCTAGGAAGTGACCGTTGGTGTCACTATTCATAATGATATGTCTGATTTGAGGCTAAATGGAGCAGGCGGTGGGAATTTAAGATTTGGGAAAATTTGCTGCCAAGAAAGCATTAATGGCTCGGACTTGGGGGGACTGGTTGAATTTGAATTCAAAAGGCGCTATAAAACTCAAAGGGATAGCCAGCGAACAACACTTGCTCATTTGAGCATTGAGTGGTTCAGCAGAGCACAGAGTGTTGAGAGCCGAGCAATAATAGAGCCCCTGAGTTCGCGACAAACAACATACAGTGTAGAGATGATGACGGCCACTAAGGATGGGTTGGGAATTGAAGAAGGAACCGCCGGTGAGGCCGTGCCGACCCCCATGGTACAAGATATTCTTGAAGACGCTGGGGTTGTCACAGAAATCCCCAAATCACCGCGGATGCTGAGGCCGAAGAAGGATAAGCAGGCAATGGGACCAGTATGCATCTCCCCGAGGAATCCATGCCAGAACATGTTATCAATGGAAGAAAAATGGAAGGCAGTCACGATTGAAACAGATGAGGAGGAAGAAGATTTGCAAACCCTAATTGCCCTGCAGAAGATTAAGAAGACAAGGAGGAGGACATTGCACTCTGCAGCGGAATTTCCCGAGTATGGCCCTTCATGGAATGGGAAAGCCAAAGTACCAAAGGATCTAGATGCAACAAAGAGTTCACTCTAGATCCTGCTCCTCCCCGATGGCATTGTATTTGAGGGCTCGCACCTAGGCCACATGCCCACCATGAAATTTGAAGACTAGGACCTTGCGAACAACAAGAAGTTCCTGCACCTAGAGATGGCGAATCTAATGAAGAAGAATACTGAGGGCTTGGTGATAGCGTTAGAGCCATGAAAATGGCCGCGTGGTGTGGAAAAGGACGGGTTATTGCACTTGTAATGGATTCCACATTTCCATCGCACGCCCATCACCATTTTCGTCATCAGGTAGCCTCTATGCCTAGTGCATGATGGGTATCTATGGTTGGAGGAGCCTATTCCCATCACGGAAAACCTCATCCACCAAATTTCTCGGCTTCCTTGGAAGGGAAAGGACTCCACAACGATCCCCGGAAAATGTAGTGATTTGGCTCTCGCAGAGGCCATGAAGGAAAAGTATAAGCTGGAGAAAAAGAAGAGGGGCTACACCATCTCCAACATCAAGGAGAAGGGGGTGCACATAGCCACTCAACTCCTGGTCAGTAAAGTGATGAGAAAATTCCATGCCAATGAGGTACCAACATCGGTGGTCACACTAGCCGAACAATGCGTGGAGGGGTCCAATTCAACTGGGTCGAGTTCTTCTGTGAGGAGTTTTTATTAAATTGTCACGAGGCCGAGGACTAGGGTAAGATCTTCAAATATGTGTGGTTGCTCTTATACATCTTTCTGGTAGCGCGAGAACTACCGGAGGATAGTCAATTCTCGAACATTGACCAAGACTTACCAAAGGCCACGAACTACACTTCACTCTGGGCCACCAAGGACGCGAAACAGATTCGCGACATAAAAATTTTCAGGGTGCTCATGGAGGTGATCATTCGAAAGTGGATCAACAAGAGGTTGTGCCTGTCACCTACAGTGCACAATAGTCTGCAGAGTTTTGGAGACTTCAAGGCGGATGCACAACATATACATCAGGGAACAGAAGGATCTAGTGAAGCAGTGGATGAACCTACCATTTGTAGCCACTAATGACGTGATCTTTACAGTATTGGAGACATGGCCTCCCAAGTGGCGCGCCCTAGATTTGGCGGAGCTAGAGAAAGCACAACACAGAAAAAGAAGGAGGATCCCAAGTTGGACGTCACCCAACTGGCTGCGAGAAGGCGGAATGAAAAAGAGGTAGCTAAGGTAAGAGCAGTCTGCGAAGTGACATAGGAAGCTGCGGAGCAGAAGAAGGCCGCAGAAGTAGCACAGACAATAGAGGCTGCAACAATACAAGTAGATGAGGGCCAAGCAACTTCCTCAGGGCAGGAGGTGGAGGACGTAAAAATAGTATAAGGGAATGTGGACCTAGGGACTACGTCCACACAGCTCAGACGAACACACATTGAAGAGAGATTGGGCCCCAAGAAGAAGGTCAAGGCCTCGATGCTGGCCATTGACCCGATCACCTTAATGGAAGGTGATCTCCATGACATCGGAAACATGGTTTACGATGTCACTAGTGAAGTGGTTCAAGAATTTATGACAGATCACCAGACTGTGTTGGGGACCCTTAGGGCATAGCTACAGGAGTTACAGGTGTAGCCCCCTTAGGAAGGTACCCTGTCTACGCACGTTGCAGCTGACACTTCAGCTACAGAGCAGATGCTGCACAGGAGGATGGCCAACACAGTAGTTTTGCTAGAGGGAGTGTTAATATCATCAGATGCGATGGACCAAATGACGGTTAGCATAATGAAAGGCCTTAGCCTTAATCTAGCTACCCTTCCCCAAGAAATGCCTTATTAGCTATAGGATGGAATAACAACAGAGCTGCACTCTAGGGAAAACCGCGCGATCCAAGTTCTTAGTGAAAAAAAGATCAATATGGATCAGCTCATCTTGTAGCGTGATGAGTTGGTGTTGTAGAGTCAAAGGTTGGTGCAGACATTAGATGACACTTGTTGATGCATCCCAGAGCTAGTTATCACAGCAGTTCTACCGGTAGAAGTGTAGATTCATTGTTTGGCAAGTGGAGTCCATGATGTGAGAGAAGAGGAAAAAAAGGTTTAGCTAGAGCTGAACTTTTAGATTTCCAAGCTACGGTTGAAGGCATAACCTTCCACTCCCCAGAGATCAGAGAACAACGCGCCAGCACTATTACAGCAGGGTTGGAAGAGATTGGGGTGCAATGCGCGACTGTACCAACATGTTGGAATAGGCACTTGAGATCCTCATGACGTTGCAGGAGGACCCCAACATCCAGTGGCTGGAGACAGAGGCACATGAACTCAAGCACCAGTATGACAGCATCAGAGGGACTACGCAGATAGTAGTCATTACTCAGTGGCTTACAAGGATGTAGCAAGCCAAGGGATTAAAGGAGCAGGTGGACGCGGTGTGCCATAAGGAAGTAGTTCTCAAAGCAAGAATCCAGCCATGGATTGGCGAGTCCTTCACAATCATGGTCGATATTGAAGGAAAGCTCATGCAGATTCAGGGGATGCATGCATAGATGCAGCACAGCACGCCGGAAACAGAGGTCTCAGAAGGGAGAATGCAGTAGGTTCAGCAAGCAACAACTCAGTGCACTGCAGACATTAGCACCATACGAGAAAAGCTGGAAGGACTTCGCGCCAAGATCGCTGCGCTAACAGAGTGAGTCATGAAGTTTGTGTTAGAGGCCTGTTGGGCATGGAAGCCCCCTACAATACTGTTTAGGGCTCAAACCCCAAGTTTTGAGTAATATTGTTGTAAAGATTCTGCGAATTACAGGCGCAGAGCGCAAATTGTATGTTAAAGTCATAAGGTTGTCTGCCCTAAGTTTTGAATGTAGTGTTAGCTACACATGGTTTGCAGACCATGGTATTGTATAAATAGAGTGAGGTTCTAAGTTGTAAAGCAGCTTTTTAGTTAACCAACGGATGGAGTCTGAAAGATAGCGAAGCATAGAGTAAGAGTCTAAGTGTCTTGGGTTGTAGTAGTAGAAAGAGGCTCTGTAGCTGAGTGCGCAGAGGCCTAGTAGAGTCCATAGCTGAGTGTGTAGACCCCTGCAGCTGAGTGAGCAGGGTGGAGTTGAGTCTATAACCAAGGAAGAAGAATAATAAAGAGAAGTTTTATCTGAATTCCATGTATCTATTCTTGTGTTATTACCTGTTTGATATCATTTGCAATTATATTGTTTATTTACTGCACACATTTGTATGAATGGTGAATATTGTTAAGTATAACTGAAAGCATACAGATAAGCTAAGTTAATCAAGTAATATCAGGTTACTAGTAAGGATTCAGGTAGTAACAATGTTCAGCCCCCGAGTAGGGCTACGCAAAGGCAACATCACAAGCTGTGAGGTACTGACAGGTGCACGTAGCGACGTGTGCATAGGGTCAAACTGTAGACCACTTGGAACCCATCATACATCCCTAGGGTGCAGAAACCTAGTTCTAGCACTATCCCATACTACTTTGGGTGAGACATTTGCCCGCACTCTGCGGACTGTTGCAGAAAGGGCTAGTATTACTAGGATTTGTTTGATTAAATCATTTCCAAACCTGGGTTAGGCCCCAACAAGCCAACACTTATGCAACAGAATATCAAGTAGGACAACAAATGACTAGCCAAAAAATAGCTGGTCAAATAGGTGAAGCAGGAAGCCATGCAGAGCACGGCTGAAGTAGTAGTGGTGCAGGTGGAACTGGGGATCTTTGTAGCAAGATCTCCACGCCAGTTGAGTGACTCGAGGGCGAGTCACAATCTTTTTTTTGGGGGCCGATTGGGATGGGGTCCCTTGGGTTAGTTTTGGGGAAAAAGCCCAAGTTTTGATGTAAAAAGATGTAAAGTCTTCGTAAATTGTGGTTGCGGAGTGCGTAGGTAGTTAAGAGTCAAAAAAGGTTTTACCCTTCTTTTATGTAACTAGAGTCTGATTTTGAAGATCTACCCATGGTCCGTGGACCATGGGAATGTATAAACAAATGTGCCTTAGAGAGTCAAAGGCAAACAAGAAGAAGTCTATGGGTATGACCTATCGTAGAGATAGAAGACTTAGAGGAGGGAAAGGATCTACAATTGAGTGCGTAGAGGCCTAGAGTAGTGTTCACAGCTAAGTGCGCGGACCCCTACAACTGAGTGTGTAGGGAAGTTTTGAGTCTATAAACCTTTGCTGAATATCAATAACGAAGTTTGTTACAGAAATTCCTGTGTTCAGTCCCTTTACTTATGTTATGTATGAATGCACTATATGCTATGATGAATGATGGTTTTATAAAATAATGACGTATTGATGCGTGAATTTACTTAATATGTATTGTTATTTTAACGTAATTAATGATAAGTGATTATGTGAAGATCATAATGCTTTTTGTTAAAGTTATCACACATTTAGTTAATTCTGAGTAACTATTGATCTAAGGGTAATCCTAAGCATGCGTAAGTAGCTAATTGACCTATTGAAGGTCCGCAAAAGCCAATCATAGACCTTCGTGGAGGTCTAGAGGCTGATTGAAGGAAGTAACAACAATAGGCTGTAGGATCATAGAGGTTTGCACGAAGGCATATCTAGGTTGCCAAAAGGACATCACACTGATTTGTGGGTGCAGAAACTTGGTTCTAGCATGCCCCCATACTACTTCGGGTGAGACTTCAGTCTACGCACCATAGATTGATGCTGAAAGGGATAGTAGTGTAGGGATTTTTTTGGTGCAACTAACTCTAAACCTGGGCCAAGACCCCCTAAGCCAACACACATGTATACAATGAACACCACAAGCTCCAATAATGGAGTGTTAGAGATGCTTCTTTTTCCCCACAAGAACTTGTCTCTCTAATGACTTTCTGGAGGAGGCAATGTAAAAAATCCTATGCATGAACAATGAAGGTGCACATATAACAAATAGGGTGATCCTTCTTCTCCTTTATGACTCTTGGACTACCTTCATGATTGTTTTACTTCTCATGACTTTTCGACTTCCTACATGACTCTTGATATGACATAGATGACACTTGGACTTCCACTTCACATTACATTTTCCAATATAGAGTTACATAATCCAAAAATGATATGGCACATGATGAAGCATGAGAGGACATGACATGACACTGATGACATAAACTGCATGATGGTTTGGCAGTGCCAACCTGTCCTTCTTGCTTCTTCTTTCTTTATATCTTCAAGAAGAGATGTATCCAATTCTTCAACTTCATGAGAGACATGCTTTGTTCTTCATATCTACCCTCCAAAGGGTTGTGAGTCACATGGAGTCTTCATGTGGTCATGATCTTTGGTATTCTATTATAATCCATTGTTCCTTTATCTTCTTGTCTAATGATCATCTTATCTCTCATATTATTACACGTCTTCTAGAATGTCCTCATTCTCTATCTCATTTTGCATCATCTTTCCATAGCATGATAGAGTTCCTACATCTAGAATCAACTCATGACAAGATGACACTAGTATGATAAACTCCTAGTCTAAGATGTTTTATGATGATCCATTGACTAAGTGAGAGCCTGGAGGTAGGCCGAGGGAGAGGCTCAGTGACTGCATCGTTATGCAGCTTAGGCAGTCAAGGGTCAAGCTTGAGCCTTGGGACTGTGTATTAAGAAATTCAGGCTTGTATTGAGAAATATATTGCGAAGTTTGGGAGCTCCAGGAACTAGGCTGAGGGCTTGAGCACTAATTATTTCCATTGCATTGTTATGGAAGACAAAGGAGCCTAGGTGATTCCACAATTTCACAGTGTAAGAGCTTAGGGCTAAGGCTTGAGCCTTGAGACTATGCAATGCGAAGTTTAGGCTAGACTATGTGATCCAGAGCTCAAAAAGTTTCTCATAATTCAAAGTTTTTAGATTGGTGTGGAACCTAAACAACTGGGTAGTGCTCATCGTCCTGAATCTGGAGCAAATAATTTCGTGCGAAATAGACATCGTATGCTCCTGAAACTGATTTCTATTCGTATTTTAAAACAGGTGAATTTTTGCAAAAAAATGACAAACCACTCTACAGTTCGTACTACTAACATGGAACTGGCCGGGCATGGTTGAATTGGTTGACTGGTTTGGCGAACCAATCAAGTCACAACAATTGGCAAGATTTTATTGGATTGGTTGGTGCTAATGTGGCAGTGTTTTATTGGTGGCATGGTGGCAAACCACATGATTCCACGTGGCTCAACCGGAGGCCACCACGTGATAGCATGGGGGCCACCAAAATTTTTCAAGGAGTCTAAATTTCACTCCATGGGATTTGATCATGGCACCTCACACAAACGAAAATCTGCATTTACTAATACACCACGAGTAGTCCTTATGTATAAGACCCACCCAAATTGTATTTAATATTTAATGTTGGGCAGAGATTTGATAAGGGGCTGAGGGCTAGCCCCAACCTTGGTCACTGTGCCCATAAGGACCAGGGGCTAGGGCTTAGCCCATCCACCAAACCTTAATTAAATATTCCATGTGACCATAGTCTGAGACCAAGGGTCGATTTAGAGGGAGCTAAACCATGGGGGCCAACCCTAGGTCACATGGAGTGGTCATATGACCAGGAGGGCGCACACATGAGTTAATGATGAATTTAATCATCCAACAAATTGTACTGGAATTGTGCCAGGTTGTTGCTTTGTTAGCTAAAAATGGGGCGAAATTGTAGGACAGTTAGCCAGACATGACGAATTTGTGGGTTGACTAGGAGAAAAACATGGGAAGCTCATAGCGTTTGGATTTTTTATCCAAATTGAGCTCAAAAAGAGTCTTCTTAGGGGTTTTTGTGTCTTATAAAGCTAATGAAATAGGTTTTATAGCCATTGTGCACTTCTGAAGAGAAATTTTGCAAGTTTCAGTCTATGGGTGCCAGGATCAACTAGTGGGTTGAATAAGTTTTTGAAGGATTTTGAGAATGGAGAGGACCTTGTAGGGGTTTAATAGCCTTCATATGTTTTCTGTAGTAGCTGAGACAACTATGGTGTATCTCATGTTTCTATTTTCTCATTATGTTTTTTAGGAAAATTCTCTTTTAGTACTTCAAGTGAATTATTGTACTTGTTATGCTCATTGTTAGATGGAGTATGGGGTCTTGATTTGAGAACCCTTTTATTTTTTATTGTTTCATGACTGACTGTAGGTTGTCATGTTTTTAGAGCGATATTTATTTGCAGGAGAATGTTTGCTTGAAGGGGAAACTAGCCACTCTTTTGGTCAACACACTTTATGTACTCTTTATCACTGAATTATTTTGAGCATAGTGAGATTCAGTCAAGCCATTGGAAGCTGGACCAAGGAGATGTAGCCTAGGAGGGGTGAACTCCTTTATCAATTGCTGGGTGTACTATTGTTATGCTGTTGTTCAATGTTTTTTTTTTTTTTAATTCATGTTTTAAGCTCATGCATTACATATAAAGACATAAAAACTCATGTAAAACTTGCAATTTACCTCATAATCCTCAAGCACTTTGTTTACTATTCTAAATTTGCATTTAGCACAACAAACATTAACTTTCCCATTTAGATCACTATGCAGGAATATTGAGCAGTTTTGATGGTTAGTGAGTTATACTGTAGGGTTTTGTACTATTTCTGTCAACTACGCAGTTTTGGGAGGCAGAGAGGACCTGGTGATTTCACAGTTACAGATCTCAGGGTGTGGGATCGATCTCAGATACTGCATAGTGCGTAGTTGGGGCCAGGATGGAGGGTTGAATTTCATAATTTTGGAGGCCATGGCCCGATATTAAGCACTGAGATTGCACAATGCATAGTCCAAGAAGGAAATAACTACTCATTACGCACTGTTAAGAGGAAGGGTTGCATCTTAAAGGCTGGTACTATACGATGCACAGTTCAGGAAGGCCGGATGAGGCTGAGTTGCTGGGAATTTTTTGAAATTTAGCTAAGTATGGGATTAGTGAAACTGATGCGAATAGTGATAGGACTTGACTGTGATCACACATTTAGAGTCCTTGAAAGCACAACATAGATCATATTGAACACATTAACAACCTATTTCACTCAGAGCGACAAAATTTATGACAACTTATGACAATTGCGACAAAAAAGATACACTTTGTGACAACCATGACAACACTTGTGCAACAATGCTTAACAATTTCGAAATGAGTGCGACAAAGGTTTACATGGTAAGATAGACCCATTTACCCAAGGATACCCTCTTGAAACCACCACAACAATATTATGTACATTGTGCGACACTTAACATGCTAGAAGACGATAAGTGCTAAAGTGCAAACAACACTTGTGATATCTGAATGACAGTGAAAACAACACATGCTAGAGTGAAGATAACATGAAAATGACACTAATTAGAGTGAAAGAAAGAAAAGTCAATGATCGAGAACATGAAAGCGACACTTGCGACTAGGTGCACAAAAGCGACAATTTGCAAAACTCACTAAACATAGAAGTACAAATGCAACTAGAAGTGAGAAAATGTTGATGTCAATGTGCACTGACTATTGACATGGATTGGACATTGCACAGACATAATCTTAATGAACCGTACCATGCTTGTTCAAGCTTGCTAAAAGAATGTGCTCATGAATGTTTTGCGGACTGAGCATGTGTGATAAAGTAGCCTCGACACTTCCAATCCAAGAAGGGGGACCAAAAGGATCAACTAGCCAATAAGTGACTACGTAATGATCGATTACAAGATCCAAAGTAGGCTCCAAAATTTGTGTGTAGGAAAAATTTTGGAGGGTGTTTTCAAAACGACAACTCTTGGCGACAAACTAGAAGAAATCCAAATTCTCTTCCTTGGTCAATTCTTTCATGTAAGGTGTAGTTCTTTAGGAAGTACTGATTCACCATTCAGATTACCATGGCTTCCTCACTTACCCCATGCATAAAGAGAGTCCCCTTCATTCCTTTACTCAGTTAAACACAAACATAAGATCAACGATCACACAACGTTTCGAATCAAGATAGGGTAATGGAGTTCACGAGATTTATATTTTCAGAGTATATATATTTTTTTATCTTTGGTGTTGCTTTGCTACTAGTAAGCTTGTAGAGTAACCTAGCAGAGTCACTACAAGAACAAAAACATTTCTCTGTTGCCAGCAAGCCTGGACAGTTCCTTGGGGGAGTTACTTGCTTCACCTCTCTGCACAAGAAGCCTTTCTCTTATTCCACCTTTATTTATACATTTAAATAGGACTATGCATAGGAACTTATTCATTTTATGTGTGGAAGAGGTATCCCAACTTATTCAGAGAAGAAGATGTTGTCCCTTCAAAGAAGCATATATAATACTGCTGATATTGGTTTTCTCGTTTATATTTTCCCTCGTCCTTCTTTACTTGGCTTGATCAAACTAAAATAACTGAAACATAAAAACCCAAGTGTAGGCATGAGGTTTCTAGAATAGACATGGAGATCATGGTTTGACACAATGATTTTTTAATGCGAGGATAATATTTTTCATCATAACATCATCGACCAAAAGATGTAACCAAGACAAGGAAGAAGGACAAAGCGTTAGCCAAATGTTGTAGTGTCACAAATTCGTTTTCTATTTTACCACATTCCCTTTTTGAGCCCACATAGAATTTTCATGTAAGGTCTCATAAAATGAAAGGAAATACAACACAACAAGGAAACAAAACCAGAAGACAAGACAAGAATTGGCTAAACCAAAACATGATTTGAAACTAAAATGAGAAAACACAAGACAAAATGAAATTTCGAATGTAGCCACCCCAATTGTTCTCAAGATGCAACCACAAAGATGTGATCAATTAAAACAAATATAAATTAATGTGCAGGAGAAAATACGAGAGCTTGAAGAACTTTCACAAAAAAAGAAAGGTCCTTCCTTTGGGCAAAAAGATATGTCACAACCATTACTTTTATCCAGTTCACATTTTTGCCTTTTCAACGGAAACCATAATCATACAAACCTTGAAGATTTCTTGCTAATGCAACTTCTTCTATGTCTTCCTGCTTAGAAAGCATGAGAAAAGGCCAAAAGTTGTTCTTTGCAATGAATCTTTCCAAGTAATATTGCTCCAACCATTCAATGATTGGATCATGAAATTAGAAATAGTCCTCTTGAAAATCTTGAAAACTTTGAAATAATGAATCTTCAATTAAAAGTGTGTGATTAGGATGAGAATCTTGCGAGGGAAAATAGATCTGATCATATTCAGAAGCTTTGTTAAGATAGTGAGGACCTGACATAACCATCATTGAAGGCAGAAGTTCCTCAATTGTTCAACAAGTATTTGAATGGTAAGATAAACCATAAATATTAATTGATGTGAAACAATTGTCTTCAAATATACTGGTGGGAAAATGATAAAACGAACGACATTTGACATTATGACCAAATGGAGATATTAAAGAATCAGATTCCTAGTTAGTATTTAATCAAGATAAATCAATTTGAACAACCATACGATGCTCTGAACAATTGAACCAACTTCCTCACAAGCCAAATGTGACAAACCATTTTCTTATAACTGGTGACAAACTATACACACATCGTAATCATCGAAAGAATTTAAAAGGGACACCAACACAACAAACACATGAAACTAGTTAGGACATAGTGAATGGATAATAATTTGATTCACGCGATAACTCGTGCATTCATTATCACTCAAGAGGATTTTAGGTTTGATGAAGGGAAATGTTTTCAAAAAACATTCACAAGAAAAATTAGGAGCTGACTATTAAGAAATTAATCTGATAGGCATGATCCCTTCGGCCAAAGATAGTCTTTAAAATGATCAATTGTGAAATTGCATGACTTTATGAGAGATACACATTCCAAACCTGTGTTTGATTCGAGATATTTGCATGAATATGGATCAATTGAAGAAGATTCTTGAATTCAAACAGAAACCAAATCTTGAAAGTTTGAAAGATTACATCTGAGATACCAAACGTCTTTCAAAAATAGATTTACATTGAGTGAAATAATGCAAAGAGAAGAATTGTGTGAGAGAAACCAGATCTAAATTATTTTGGGGTGCTTACCAGAGTCTCGATATCATGACGTAACCATCAACGAATGTTAAAGTGCCTCGACTTCCCAACAAGTCCCAGAACTTTCAAGGATTGTAAAATCAGATCTTGAAGATTAAATCTGATCATGTATGGTGTGAGGACAACTACTACTGCTAGTTTCATTAAGACCACTCCTCACTGGATGACATCCATCTTTGTCACTAGCTTGACCGTATTTTTTAACTTCAACAACTAGATTAATCAAGTTGACAGATTGATTTGATCATAAATATGAAGATGTATGAATCAAAGAAATTTGATGAGCAAGACGTTTTGGAGAATTGTCTTCTTGCAAGAGAAGAGATAATGAGGGATGGAAAGAGTACTAAATGATTTGACTATTTTCATTTTCATCATGGATAATTTCGCCACCTTGTGTCAATTGAGAACTTAACTCATTAGATGAAAAAATTGAAGAGCATGGAGTATCTCAATCACAAGTAGACGCATCACAAACGATAGAGCACAAGGGATAGTGAGATGAAGAGGAAGTTTCAATAAGGACATATTCTTTGACCGAATCACATTCTAGATATAAATAAATTTATTTATGAGAAACCAAAAGATCAAATGATGCACCTAGGAATTTGTGAATCCACACATCAACAAAGTCATCGTTATTGGAATTTTTTCCCCAAGACTATAAATTGATTGAAATAATTGATTGCATTTTATTCACTACCGAAATTAGGAGATTTAAAATCTGCCAAGAATGGAAGCGCATCACCTTCAAATGGAATACTTTGAAAAAGAGGAAATATTGAAAGCATCTTCACCTTCCTGCTCCTCTACCTGTGTAATGTGATTTCCTTGTATTTGATCAAAATTTGAACTAACAACTCAAAAAATCAAGAGAGTGAGAAAAACTAGTTGGTGAAGATGATTGATTGGGTTGATCACGGTACAAAGAGTCATGGAATGTAGATGATAGAGGATAAAATAAATCCATATCAGATTTGGGACTATAGCTATGAATAGTAACATCATATTGCGGAATGGAGGAGTTAGTCTTCACCATGGGCTTCATGAACCATTCTGGGATTTCCTCCATTAAATATGAGTCATGAAAAGTGGAAGACGAATGAGGAGATGGATTAGGAATTTGATTGGAAGATCTCCCAAATTTATTATAATTGCAAAGGAGGCACCCACATCGGAATTGGAAAGGGAGGAGGACAAGGAACAAAAGGAATCATAGATTCCTCCTCTGAAATTAGAGGTGTCTCATGATTTACAAGAGTTGGGGAAGTAGACACATCATGAGGTTCAAATTCATTGTGCAAAGAGATGTGAACCAAATGATCAAAGTTTTAGTTAAATAAATACCAATCCATGTCTTCTTTAGGAAATTCATAACAAATGTGAAGGAATCGATCAAAGAAATCCTCAACTAATTCATTAGGCTTCATTCTTAATTGATTAATTCTTCTAAGAGCATCCTGGTAATCATACCTATCGAGGGCATGATAAAGCCCCTTAAGGAAATGATGAAAAGAATGGATTGAAGCTTATGGTAAGGTATGACACCATCAATTAACACAACCTTCAAGGGTGAGGAAGAAATCCACACAAGCAAAATCTTCATCATTGATTTCATAACGTTCACAAAATTTAAGAAAATTAGAAATGTGCTTGGTTATGGGTGTTCCATCCTCACCATTAAAATTTAATTTAGAAAAGTGATAAAGAGGATCATCAGGGATTAACAGTTTACTAGGGGATAGGTTTGAGAAAAACCCTAGGAGTATGATTTGAGGATGAGCCATTTATGATAAGAGATTCAAAACAAACTCAACAATAACAACTTGTCATTTGGGCCTTCTTCTAGCACCATTTTATTGACAATATTGGAAATTCGTCAACCAAGGGGGTCTCCCCAATGTGAATTCCAAATTAGACCTCACACAATTTTTAATAGGAGCCCCATCTAGAGTATCATCCTAGTTTCCATTTATTCTTATAGATTTTCCTTGGCTCTAACTGTGAGCAAGAGAGAGGAATGCAAATGTGCCTTCAAAAAGCAAGTGAGTTTTCCTAGTGAGTGTTCAGTTGTAAGTGTGTCAAGGTTCTTCTACTCTGGAGGGAGAAATTAAAATGAGCCTCTAAGAGAGAGGGAATACTATCACGCTAGTAGAGACACACACAACCAAGCAATATTTATCTAACATCTAGTGGAATATTCCACAAAGATGCGATGATCATTACAACCAATCAACAAGAAAGATTTGTCTAATATCCAACAGAGTAGTCCAAAAGGATGTGACATCAATAGAAACCATTAGAGAACATCGTCAATATGACAAGTGCCAGAATAACTAAAATAGTAAAAATAATTTAACAGAGATGAAAGAAAACATGAATCATAAATATCCACAGAATAATCTTACAAATATTCACAATCCATGCATGAAAACATGTCGGCCATCAGGCTTCAAGTATTAAGTAAAAGTTCCATGACACATGTATACAATGAACAACACTAGCTCTAATAGTGGAGCATTGGAGTCACTCCTTTATCACAAAAAGAACTAGCTTGTCTCTCTAATTCCTTGCAGGAGGAGTGACGGTGAAAATTCCTTTGCATGAACAATGTGGGTGCATATATAAAAAAATGGGGTGATCCTCCACCTCCCTTATGAATCTTGGACTACCCTCATGACTTTTCGACTTCTCATGACTTTTAGACTTAGTACATGACTCTTCACATTACATAGATGACTCTTAGACTTCCACTTCACATTGCATTCTCCAATATAGAAGTTCATAATCCACAAATGATGTGGCACATGATGACTCCTGACAGGACATGACATGAAACTGATGACATGGACTACATGATGATGTCGCAGTGCCAAGCTATCCTTCTTGTTGCTTCTTTCTTTCTGACTTCAATAAGAGATGTATCCAATGCTTCATATTCATGATATATATGATTTTTTCTTCATATATAACCTCCTAAGGGCTGTGAATGAAATGGAGTCTTCATGTGGTCCTGATCTTTGGTCTTCTGTTGTAATCCAGGGTTCCTTCATATTCTTATCTAATGATCATCTTATATCCTTAGCTCATTATGTTTCTTCTAGCATGTCCTCCTTCTTCATCTCCTATTTCATCATATTTCCGTAGCATGATATAGTTCATGCATTTTCAACCACTTATGAAAATGTGACATTAGTCTGATAAACCCCTAGTCTAAGATGTATGATGATCTACTGATTGAGCTGAAACAGGGTGGTAGGCCGAGGGAGAGGCTGAGTGACTACGCAGTTGCATAGCTCAGGTAGTCAAGGGCTAGGATTGAGCCTTTATACTGTGTAATGTGCAATTTAGTCTTGGACTGAGTAAAATATTGCGCAGTTGGGGAGCTTAGGGATCCAACATGAGGGCTTGAGCACTAATTTTTCCTATTGCACAATTTTGGAAGATAAAGAAGCCCAGGTGATTTTACAATTGAACCTTTCAAGAGCTCAGGGCTGAGGCTTGCACCTTGAGACTGTGAAATTTAGAGTTTAGGCTAGACAATGTAGGAAGATTGCACAGTTTTGAGGCTCAGTGAGTCATGTTGCAACACTTTTTACTATTTCTTTCAACTATATAGTTCTGGGAGGTAGAGAACACCTAGTGATTGCATATTTATGCATTTCAAGAGCTTAGGGTTTGGGCTTGAGCTCAAATACTATGTATTGCTCTATTTGGGCCAAGCAGGAGGGTTGAATTGAGTAATTTTGGAGGCTAAGGCTCATGTTTGAGCACTAAAATTTCATAGTGCGTAGTCTTGGAAGTTAGGAACTACGCATTGCACAGTGTCAAGATGTAGGGTTTCCTCTTGAAGGCTGGGAATGTGCAATTCTCAGTTTAAGAAGGCCAGATGAGGCTAAGTTTCTAGGAATTTTCTAAGATTTGTCTAAGTGGGGGATCAATGAAACTAATGTGAATAGTGATAGGACTTGACAATGATCACACACTTATAGTGCTTGATGACACAACCTAGATAATTTAGAACAAATTAACAACCTACTTCCATTAGTGCGGAAACCTTTATGACAACTTATGACAAGTGTGACACTAAAGGTACACTTTGCAACGACCGTGACGACACTTGTGTAACAGTGCTTAAAACTTTGGAAATGAGTGTGAAAGAGCTTTACATGGTAATATTGAGTCATTTACACAAGTAGAACCTCTTGAAACCACAAAAACAAGCTTATGTACATTGTTCGAGACTTAACATGCTAGAAGATAACAAGTGCTAAAGTGCAAATGGCACTTGCGATATGCGAACAAAAGTGAAAAAAACACATGCCAGAGTAAAGATAACATGAAAATGACACTAATAAGAGTGAAAAAAAGAAAAAGAGACAACTGAGAACATGCAAATGAAACTCACGAAAAGAAGGTGCAAGAAAGTGACACTTTGCAAAACTAACTGAACATAGAAGTACAAACACAACTAGAAGTGAGAAACTTTCGATGTCAGTGCGCAATGATTTTTGACAAGGATTAGAAAACAAATAGGCACAATATTAATGGATCATGCTATGCTTGTTCAAGCTTGCGTAAAAGAATGTGCTCATGAACTTGGTTCATATTTTTCATGTGTGAGAAAGTACCCTCGACACTTCCAATCCAATAATGGGGCTCAAAAGCATCAACTAACCAAGAAGTGATTACGAAATGATCGATCACAAGATGCGAAGTAGGCTCCAAAATTTGAGTGTAGGCAAAATTTTGGAGGGTGTTGTTGCAGTAACAACACACCCCTGAATCTATTTGTAGATTAAAGAATAATTAATTCAACTTTGAACTTGAGAGAGATTCCATTTTCGAAGTCTCATATGAAGGATCAAAGGGAAGTTTCTATGAAGTGGAGGGAAGCCTATAGAGGAAAATGGATATCGTTACATTAAGAAATGTTAGCGAGGCATAAAAAAAAGGCATATTTAAAAACAATTTAACTCGATTCCAAGTCCTAGTTTCTCTAGACAAGTCAACATCCATAGGATATTTGTGAAGGGAGGATTCGAATGAGTCTCAAACCCAACCTCCCAATTAGTTAGTCAACTTAAAGCCATAGTGAAAGTAAGAAAAGGTGACAAGAGAGTAATCCCTGTGAAATGGGTGGCACAGGGTTTCATTTATGGTAACCCCTCGTAGCTTGTAGGTGGAGTGTCATGGGGTTTTTAACTTATGACCGAAGTCTCCAAGCCTAGACAACTGCATCACATATCTTGACAAGAGTCTGCAAGCCTAAACAAGCCTTTAGGGTTATACCTTGGCGATGTTTACTTCTACTCTCATTGTATATCTTTTATTTTTCCTTCTTAGGTTCTGTTAAGGAACTTGACCACATACATTGGTATTTTTATTCCTATTGGTAGTACTAGGTGGTCTCTTTGGAAACCCCTTTTCCTTTCTACCCTATTGTTTCTGAAAGAGATATCACTTCTTAATTACAATGTGTAACTTCCCTTTATACTCTGTTGTTAGAGAAATTAATGTTACTCGGTTTAATTGGTAATTGTAGTGTTTCTCCTCCTATACTAATAGGACATGTACCGTCCTATCGCAAGTAGGTTGTAACCTCAACAGTACTTCTTGGTGACCTTGTTCAAAATTTTCTCTGACTTGTAAGGGACCTTTGACTCTTCTCGGATCTTTCTACTAATAGGTTAGATGCATAATGCATTATAAAAAAATTTCATGTTTCTCTTTCACTTATTTTCACTCGGACCGAATGTTATGTATTTCTTTACGGGAATTCATTGGAATGCTCGGACATTGTTTTAATGATAAAACTTAGGTTATGTTAGGAACCTCTATCAGTTCTTTTCTCTTGTGGCTTGTGAGTTAGTTGTTGTTACTTAATCAAGCACATTATACTCAGAAATTTCACTACAATTAAATCAATGGAGTTTAGCGTAGTTGGTTTTTCTACATTTGTATGTAACTATAATACCTGGTTAACTTATACTGTTTAGAGTACCAATTTATTATGTATCAAATTATGGTTACTCTTGTGAATTCAATATTTATTATTAAATAATTTGTTTCCCTATTTCTATGTACACAATTACAATAGCACATTTTATTTAATTGAGCATTAGAAATGTACGTGTAGATATATTTCTAGGTGATACAACCCCTTGTTTCTGGCTACGAATTAGTAATTCATACATGGTAATACCCTATTTCGAGCAACTATACCTTAATTAATTATTCTCCATTTTCTGTTTTAGGTAGAAGTTGGTATGCTACCAATCTGAATTCTGTCCCAATTTATATATCTTTTCCTGACATAAATTATATGTTCTTCTCACTGAGTTTTTCCTTAAGTTTAAAATGGGGCATGTGTGTTCCTTCCTTTGTTGGGTTGTGTTATATTATTTCCAAGACTAACCTACGTAGTGAACTAGGGGGTTATAGGGGGGGCGGAGCCCCCCCTTCGTTGCGCCGATTGCGCAGCGGG
>APFE031519389.1:59821-73322 GCA_000404065.3 Pinus taeda | reverse complement strand
GATTAGCCCATGCATATGGGAGGGGGCATACATAGGAACCTATGAGTATATTGGTAGTGGTTAGAATGAAATTGGTCTAGTTTCTGATTTCAAGGTTGAAATCCCTTGATTAGCCCATGCATATGGGAGGGGCATACATAGGCACCTATGAGTATATTGGTAGTGGTTAGAATGAAATTGGTCTAGTTTTTGATTACTATAGAGAGAGAGAGAGAGAGAGAGAGAGAGAGAGTTTTTGATTAGCCCATGCATATGGGAGGGGCATACACAGGCACCTATGAGTATATTGGTAGTGGTTAGAATGAAATTGGTCTAGTTTTTGATTACTAGAGAGACAGAGAGAGAGAGAGTAAAAATTGACATTGCTAAAATAAGAACAAAATCTAGTGACCTTCATAGGAGTTAAATAAAGTTCAAACATCTTAGGAAGAAATAAAATGTAGGTATATAAGAGTGGGATGTCCCTAACCCAGAGACTTTAAGATAACCCCGATTGTACGAATCTACGTCATGTGAATATATGTGCTGATGTCGAGCATGATAGAAACCGCCTGATTGCTGGCCGATGAGGTAAACTAGTAACATGCATGAGGGAAGCCACCAATAAGGAAAATGGACCCCAAGGTACCTATTACAGTCCACCAAGTGTGAATAAATGAGTTGATGTCGAACACTAGTGAAATCAACCAATCATGAGCTGATGATGTAAAGCCACTGTTGATTGCGAGGAAGACTGCCACTGAGGTCTGCAAGCTCCAAGGTACTACTGGTTCCTAGAACAATCTCCTGTTAAATTAGTTGAAGTCGAAAGGAGAAGATACGTCGAAGGAGGGCCTTAATGTATCCCCCATAAATTGACACAAAACATATGAGGATGATGTGATGTATGGATGAAGTCATGAAGCAATGAAGTAAAAATAAAACAGGGATGACCAACTCAAGAAAGGTTAATAGGCTATTGTAGATGGGAAACACAAGTTGAGACTTCCATTGAACACATAATATCATGACACAAGAGTTACTCGACAACATGACTAATGAGCAGCATGTGATATCATGCAACGATGAAGGAGGCATTGAGCATGCTCTATGTGACTGGAAGAGTAACCAGCCGAAGGAGTATACAAACTCATATGGATGGTACAACTCCCAAGCAAGATAAAACCCAAATGTGAGATAATGAAACGGATAGGTGCCATGTTCAAGGGCAACACAAAGGATGTTGTCATTTGATGACTAATGAAAATGAATTTTCCCTCCCTTCTCTTTTTATAAGTTCCTTTTTTTTAAAGTTGTCCCCCAAGCCAGGAAAAGAGATTAAAGTAAACAAGGGAGAACCTCCTAGCCATAGTAGACTAGGGTATTCATTTTTCGTATCTAGTCTATCACAATTTTGAAAAGGGTTAAACTTATACTGGGATGATGACCATTCAAGTACTTGTAAGAGTGCGAAGTAGACAAGCTCACTTGACAATATTTTCTAAATTAAGGAGTCTAAAAAGAGCTTAATGGAAACTCCTCCTAGAGGAATGAGTGGTATAGAGGGTAGCAATTGGTCCTGGTAATTATGGAACTGCTCATGACATAATGAGGAAAAGAGCATGGCTAATAGGAGCACTCATGATAACGATTACTCCAAGAAAGGGTAAAACACCAAGTGAAATTTAATGGTAGGCCAAGCTGATGATGACGATGGAATGAAGAAACCAAGGCTCATCATGCAAAACTAGGCTGATAAAAGTGGAAATCACATGGGATAAAGTATGGAATTTGCCTAGGGTATGGCCATAAATAAAATGAAGAAGAGGACATGAGGCTCAAATTCTAGGTCATGGCGGGTTAGAAGGAGGGATTCCGAAAGGTAATAAAAAATGACTACATGGACACTAGGATGGAAAAAAGTGCTAAACTAGGGCATCCATGTATAGGTAAGCTCTACTGCCAAGCTATGATGTACATAAAGAAGAGTGGCTAATGCCACAACTTGATGGGGTCAGAACTAAGGCACAATGGTGGCACTGATGGTTAAAAATGCAATGGAGATGGTGACATATGACCTACCCTTGTATTCCAAGTTAAGAGAAATGCACCCAAGGTCCAAGCGATGTCATAATAAAAATGCCACTGTGCCTGTAAAAACCATCCACAAAGACTAGACCCATGGTTAAATCACATAATGAAAGAAATAAACATGTATTAGGTAAAAAAATGACCATATTTTTGTTGCTTTTTTGAATTTTATGGTTTTTTTGGATTTTTGGCATAAATAAGGCATGAAAATACTCAATTCACACACCAAACCAAAAAAGAGATAAGGCATCACACTCATATGTACAATATGTACAAGCGAAACATAGTCCAGTAGGTCATGCTAAAGGGTGCCCACAACTAGGCATGGGCCAATTATTTCCATACGTGAACTCATGGGGGAGTGGAGGTACCATATGGTGCACCATGACGGGGCCATGCCATAAAAAGTTGAACTGCCCAATTCCTATATGTTGATGATGCCAGGGAACACCTGTAAACTTAGCGTTATCAGTAATGACTAGAGGACATACAAGGTGAGTGGTCTCGTGAGTTAGTGGAGCTCCTTGACAAGAACTATCAAGACATAAAGAGGGTAGAAGACACTCATTGATAGGTGGAGATGAGATGGACAATTGATTGTCAAGTTCAAGAATAGAAACCAAAGAATTGATTCGGTCCAAGGGTGGCACTTCCAAGGAGGGACGAGGAAATGCCCACTAATTTGATTCAATATTTCGGATTCCAATCTCTACCTTTTCTTATTTAGGAATACTAGAGGCATACTATCCCTAGGATGAGAAATAGGTGAATCCATGACGTTCGAGATGAATTGTCAAGAAGGAGAGTGGTTGTCAAGGGAGTCTCATGGAAGAGGCGGAGTGACGACCCATATGGGTAAAGGATCCTTGTCATATTCCATAATGGGATGGAGTTTATGGATAGTGTTAAGAGGTATTGACATAACTACTAGAGGGGCAATCTCTTCCACAATAAGTGGTTGAGGAGGCTCACTAGCTTGATCAACTTTCATAAGAGCAAGAGACACTACCCAAGGAAAATGAGGTCTATGGTGTCCATAGGTGTCAGAAGAGATCATATGCATAGGATATTTAGAAGAGGATGAAGGAATGTTGAGAAGTGGTAATTGAGGAAAAAATACGAAGAAGGGATGGGATTTTGAATAAGCCTATTCCAACACTCTCATACTAACCAGGGTTGTCTCCCATAAGTGGGAATGAGGTCCTTGTAGTGGAAAGTTGGGCTAATGCCACGCAATACTCAAACTCGTTGGTGGTAAAAATATTTCTGTCATGAGGAAAGCAAAGAAGGTGAAATACTGAAGACACAACCCTGGTCCTAGCATAAAGCCAATTAGGACCAAGGATTAGGGTATAATATAAAGAAGCATCAATGAATTCAACATCGACATAGGCAATTTTTTCCCTTAGCTCAATGAAAAACTTGGGAAGAACCCCCTTAGGTACAAAATTATGTCCATCAAATGCTTAAAGACTGGTATTAGACTTATCGAGTGCCAAAGAGCCAAGATCCTTCTATCATGATGCAAGTGGAAGATCCTTCATCCACTGAAGTGCAATGAAAATTCTTATGAAATATGTGCACAACAATTTTAAAGGCGATATTGTGGGAAAGACGAACGCTAGCATTTTCAACATTAAACATGATGAGATTCAAGTCAGAGGGGTGTACTCCATTGATTGAAGACAACAAGGCCGTGTTATGTTGAGGACAAATTTACAAAACTTACAAGGCATACATGACACAGGAAGCCTCGACAAGCTCTTCAACAATACTATAGTGATGAGCAGCCTAGGAAAATGGGTTGCATGTTGTATTATGAATGACACCCTTAGATGGGCGATAAATAGGTTCCACAGGCTTATCTAATGTGAGAGGTCCAATGGAAGGAGGTGGAGTGAATGACTCCTTAGGAGAAGAAATCGACTTAGGAACATCATACAATTTAGCTCGCATGGTCACATTCACATTCTATTGACACATAAGGATGGATGAACTATTTCCAAGGTTTACATATGGTCCCCCATTGCACCCTTGTGGAGGTGGAGGAGGTTGTGCAATCATTTGTTGTTGTAGTTGTGTAGGGAATGGACGAGTTAAAACAACAAGCTGTTGGGTAGCTGGTGGTGAAACAAGAAGCCTATGAACTTCATCCATTTGAGGAAACTTGTGAGTTAGATGTTCACCTTGACAAATTTTACAAGGGAACTTAATCTTTCGACGACGTTCAGTTGTGCCCCCTCCCTGATTTGGCGGGTTTGGTTGATATTCCTAAGTAGGTCAATTTTTTTGTTTGTTTTTCTTATTATTTTTACAACCAGTTTGTTGGTTGTTCTTAGATGTTGTGGACTTTACTGTAAGAACATCGATGGATTGCTCAGAAGAAGGTGATTTTCTAGAGCAAGACACACTTGTTAGGGCTTACAGCGTAACAATAAATTCCCATGTTGAGCAGTAAGTTGGCTCAAAGAATAAGAAATAGACCTAATAACACCATCAGTGTGTGGTATAGGAGCAAGTTTGGGTGGGAAAATGGAGGGCCTTTGAGCAATAGGTGTTGGTGTATTTGTGTTTCCATTGATGTCACATATTGAAGTATGTACTCATGAGTCCCTATGTATCACCTTGAGTCTGTTTTACACTTGTTAAGTTTTGTCCTTGTTGGGGTCTTAATACAGGTTTATAGATTCAGTCCCTCTTACATTTGTTTGTCAATCCAGGGTCTGTCTGGTTATTTCAAGGTTATCGTGCAATGTTTATTCAAGCCACCGGTTCCCTACCCAATATTGAGCAATTACGAAATACAAGGTCCAAGAGTTCTACAAATCAAGTAACAACAAAGTAAATAACACTAACTCTAAGTAACAAAAATATGAAATAAAAATAAGATAATAAAGTAGCAAAGAAAGGAAACAACAATCATAAAGCATTAACGATATAATTTAAAAGCATACCTATCCACACAAACTGTATCTAACAACACCTGATCGAAAGAGTGGGCCCAACTCTCCGATCAAGTAGTGGCTGATAATTATGGACTGCATTGAGTTACAATATGTTCATATTCTCATTAATTCATAGAAAGGAATTACAAAATAAAATTATGTTGTTACACACGAAAGGAAGATCCTTCACTATTTGATCTGCTCCATCTATGTTATCTATCTTTTCTCTTTGATTTGTGTCTTTTAAATACACAAACAACAAAGGGAAATGTACAACAAACTAATTACAAAATGATTCCCCTTACAGTTTAGATTGATTACAAAATCTTAATAAGCAATATGAGATCTGAGATATATTTCCATCATGATTCAATTGGAACAAGTCCAATTTGGTATTGCAATTGGGGCAGTTTGGAAAACGACCACAATAGAAAATATATGAAAATTTCCTTGAAGAACCTTGTTTTTCTCTCAATCTAGACTGAAATTTTGAAAACTGCTCATAAGAAAACTAATTTGTTCCATTTTTCACAAAACCCGTGTCTCATATTTTCAAGATTCTTCTTCATTTTCCCAAAATTTCCAACACAAAACTGCCACTTTTTTCCCAACGAATTTCTGAGTTGGAATATTTGATTATGAGCTAAAGATCAAATTTTCAATCTGGAAGAGATCTTGGAGGCTAAAATGGTGAGTAATGTTATAACAAAACCATCATTGGAAAAATCATGCATAATAATCATCAATTTATTAAAAAGAAAGGAACAAGTAATACTTATCTACAAGAGCATAAATAATTATGAAATGGAACTAAACGATGAATTATGATAAATATAATAGTAGAAATGGATGAAATGGATGTTAAAAAGTGATAATAATAATGATAAATTAGTGGCCCAAAATCTCCCCCAAACTGAACATGTTGCATGTCCTGATGCAACCCAATGCCTCTGTATTAACCAAGATGTGATACAATAATAAAAACACTCACCCCAACTCATGATATTGATGGAACACCATATTTCTTCCTGTTGATGCCTCGAAAATCGTTGCAACAACATCGGGGAAAACCACCCGATCCAAACCTTAATGCAGCTCTTTTTCCATTTGGTATGGTGGCTCCAACTAGAGATAATGGGACCAGTTTCCCAATGATGAATAAAAAGAGGATGGATGAGTGATTGGTTTTCTAATAAGTGGTAATGGATGAATGAATAAATCTAAAAAACGAAAATTCAAATAACTATTCTATCTTGGGAAATTTCTATTCTTAAGTGCAACGTTTGATAATATTTGTTCACTAATAAGCATATAGATGACTCTATTTGATAAACAAAGACATTCATTCATATAATAATTGCTTTGTTCAAATAGTTGAACAAAGTAATTAATAGAACATTGTTACACTTATCTTTTATATATTACTGATACATGTATGACTAAAAGAAAAACATCCTTTAAACATCCAATAGTGAAAAATATAAAGAATGATGTTGAAACACATACATATATTCAATAATAGCAAGAGTGATCAAATAACAATTCACATAAAAAGAATGAATCTAGATCATAGATAGTAGTACCATATGCGTTGCAAATAATTCTCAATATCAATCGCAATTCGAATTCCTTCTTTCAACTCAAAGATACTTTCATATAAAGGCAATAGTGCACATCCACATAAAAGCTTCGTTGTCAAAAATTGGAATAATTGGCCCAGTCTTTATAAAAAAATATACCTGAAGTACAGTAGTGCAACTTCCAGGTTTTAGTCTTATACAAAAACTGAGAACCCTTTCTAAATGCATGAAAGGGTCTATAAATACTTAATTAAACTAACTAACTATAAAAATAAAATGCTATTTAATTGGTACAACTAGATCTTGAATATCTTCTCCACAGCAAGTTGGTAGTCGGCAGCATGATTCATCACTCTAGCTGTTTTCCCTTTGAACCGAGTTGGCATATCTCTAGCATCAGTTCCACTTCTTGAGGGCGGCTGAGACGAGAATGGAGCTAAGCCAAGTATGTGTCATCGTGTATATCGGGAATGATACAACCGATTGCATCTGTTAGACACTTGAGGGCGGCTCTTTGGCTGTCTGGTTTTACTAGGAACAACCAATAGGTGTCCCAAGTTAAACTTTGAATACCTGCAATTAACCTTCCATTCTTTTCCAGCTCCTGATAACATGATTTCTCCAATGTTTATTTACCTGGTGTACATTGCGAAATCATATTAGATAAATAGAGACTGTTGTTAATTAATTCAATAAAATTACTTGTGGATAATTTGCATCTAGAAACTTCTCTCTTTGCCTTCAACAACTGGGACTTCCATTCCAAGAATAGGATTTCCTTATGTGATTCTAGGATTTTGGGCAAATTTGCTGCCTGTCCCTCACTGGTGTCTTGCCAAGTAAGAAAATCTGTTAAGGTCTCATCGGCCTGCTCTAAGTCCTGTCTAGAATCAACCGATTTATCGATTATTGATGCTGTTATATCACAACGGGGCTCAACCTGAGTTATATTATGACACAATAGTCTTATCTGTGTTACCAATGGCTTATTAATCTGTAGCGCTTCTGTTATGAAATCAGCAAGTTGTGGAAGACTCTTGAACTTCTCTATTTGAAGTGATAGTTGAGCAATTTGCTCATCTTTTGTTTTCACCATTAGTTCATTCATCCTTTTCAATTTTTCCAACACTTCTGATAATTCTTTCTGCCTTTGAATCGCGCTTGAATCTACTCTATGTTTTTCTTCAAGTAGCTTCTTATTCAGTTGATTATTTAACTGCTGCTGTGTTGACAATTGCTGTTCTAATTGTTCAAATTTCTATTGTGCCTCCGACAGCTGTGTTTGTAACAAAATAATTGCTTGGTCTTTTTCTTTTAGTAAATTACTCACTTCCGATGCCTTGTCCATGGTGGCCGCCGAATAGGCTCCGGCATACTGGGAAAGCTTTGTTAGGTCATCGGAAGGATCAAACTCCTCTTTCCAAACTACGTTGGCTCTCTGTTTGTTCTGGGAACAAAGAAGGTTGATCAAGCCTTCTCCTTTTCCACTGTCGCTTTACTACGGCCTTGTGTTTTGGGCTGTAAAAGACATCTAATGGAGGTATATCCTCCACCTGCAAAATGATTTGATTCGAAGGATCTTTTGGAATTATTTCGAAGTCTTTACTAGGGGGTAGGCCACTGGTTCCTTCACTTGGAACCTTTTTTGATGTTGTATCCTATGTATTTGTTGCTTTGGGTTTATCGACCCCTTTTGAACTTTCCAGATTGCTTATGATGGAGTCAAATTACTGCCACTCTTGGAGCAATTTCGGATCAATCTGGGTATCCACATTCACATCCTTGCTGCCCTTATCCTGCTCTTTTTTCTGTTCCTCCTCATGTATTTTCTCCTGCTCTTTCCTTCGCACTTCCTCCTGTTCTTTCCTCTGTACTTTCTCCTGCTCTTTTCATTGGACTTCCTCAAGAATTTTTGATGTAGCAGGAGGTTCGTCGGTGAGTCGCTATTTAGGCTCACTTGATTGTGTCGTCAGGGAAGTAGCTAGTAAATCCAGAGACATAGTTTGCAACCTCTGCTCTCTGAGTTTCTTGAATTCCACTAACCCTTCATCGTGATATCTCATTTTAGCTAGTGTTTGGACCTGAAATAACGACTCCACCGAAGAAAATAGGTCATCAAACTCATCTTCTTTGTGTTCAAACTTTGTGAGTTTTGCCTGTTCAAGTACATTATAGACGATTTTTCTTGGGTCAAATCGCCTATTAGGATGGGTGGCGAGATTCAACATATTTATCTTTTCTGCTTCTTTCTCTACATGCTTATAGTCATGCAGAGTGTAAACACCACACCTTAGAGGAAAAGGAGGCCAAACTTGCTTCTTTGAATTCCTCAGAGTCTTGGTTGCTCTTGCGGACGTAATCTGATAGGCTATTTCTCTAGCCAATAGCTTGTCGGGTATGTACAAGGGAAGGACATGAGGCCTGGAAAGGCTACCGAAAACCCTTATGTATGTGAATTTATCCTCTCCGAACCAGTTTCCTAGGGCGGTTAGATCAATCTCTGCTTGTGAGGAAATCTTCGGAGCAGGCTTGTCAAAAATTGCATAGTAAATGGGCAACATAAAACCATTACAAACTTGATACAGGTGGTCTTTATAATGGGCTTTCCACAACTTCTGGTGATAAATATGGATCGACATGGGGTCTTGTGGAGTCCATCTCCACCCCAGCACAGGAAAATTCGGAGTTAAAACAAAGAGTGTCTAAAATGTAGGCACTATAATAAAATGGAGGAATAGACCTATCGGTAATGCGAGTTTTATTTCTAAACTCGAGAATAGCAGTGGCTAACTTATCAGATAATATATTTCCCCAATCCATTATCTTGCTATTGACTGCTGCTTCCATTAAAGGAACCATCTCTATTGAGAATTTTGAGGAATCATCTAATCCCCAAATCCTACACATCATCGCCCCAGCGTAACAATAAGGAGAACATAATGAATCGACAGAGTACTTACCCGAGGATTCATGCTTGTGTCTTGCGGGGTTCTGTCTCCATTCCCGAATAGGTGTTGATTCAGTTTCATTTTCATCTCTGAACTTCTCCAGAAATGCTTTGTTATACTTCTTCTGTGGTTCAGGAAAATGGTACATTTGTCTCAAATCATTAGGTTGAAACGAACTAAATACTCTGTTGTCGATTGTGTAGAATGTTCTATTTGTAACAGGGATTTCCTGAACTGCCCACCTCACTACATCTATATACGAAAGAATTTTCTCTCAAGCCGCTATTCAGTGTAGGTAGGAGTCGGCTAAATCCTTTAGGGTAGCCTCTGATTTTCGGGTTGAACCTGTTGTAGCTTGTATTGATACTGTTTCAGGCTCTTCAGCTTCAACTAGATTATAGATGCTTTGCCAGTTAGTGTTGCCGAGGCCAAGACAGGTAGTGTCTGAAATCAATCCTTTTTTACTTGGTCCTGGATTAGCGGTAGATTGTCCTGTCACTGCGGAAGATGAAGCTGCTGCAAATCTTTTGGATTTCTTCCCCATTTGGCCTAAATTGTTACTTCGGAGGAGCTCTGCGCAGGAGATAAAATGAACGTAATACAGAGAATAGGTGGTGTGAGCCAAGTATGAAAGAGTTATATCAATCAATGAATAATGAAGGATTAGAATAATACTGCCGCGGATACAATCTCTGAGGAGATTTCGGCATAACTGCTCCATTAATTGGCCACTTAATCTCGTCAATCATTTAAATGCCCATCATATCGTTTATTCACCGAATAATTCATTTAAGCTTGGCTTTGATCTTTTGGCAGTTAATCACAAGTGAATCGCTATCGGGAATAGAAAGGCTTTTAATAATAATCTAACACAATATACTCAAGCCTTTTCAATCTTTTTTGAAATTCGTGCTAGCTTTATCGCAATCGGAATCGGAGAAATGCTCGAGTAGTAACATTTATGTCATTGTAAAATCCCCGATCCACGATGGCGATACAACTTATTCGCATCGAGAGTTTTAAAATGGTGCCTTTAATGTTTGTATGTTATATTCCCCGATCACGGATAGCGATACCGCATCGGAGAAAAGTGAGAGGGCCTTTTGTTACACTTGCTTACCTTTCCCGATATCTGATAGTTATTCACTTGTCGGATCGGGGCAAACCAATGGGTGTTTTTGTTATGCATCCTTTGTTGTTGGGATATGTGATCTTGCGATCACTTTATCGCAATAATAAAGAATTATTTATTTATTTTATAAGACCAATTTATGTTTATTCACAAGGTTTATAGTGTATTGTTTCTTTCGGACCTTTTGACGAATGATGAGTTGATACCAATTTTATTCCTAAATCTAAAAGGGACCCATTTCATATTATAGTTGAAGGTAAAAATTTATGAAATGGGGGGTTGTTGTATAGCATAACAGGTTCCTATTCCTGTAGGTGTAAAGTTATCTGCTGTATAGTGTCCCAAGACACAAGAAGAGGAAGAGGATATGTCTCGTGTTCCATATGCAAGTGTAGTTGGTAGCCTGATGTATGCAATGGTCTATACTAAACTAGGAATTGCACATGCAGTGGGAGTATTGAGCGGGTTTATGTCAAAACCATGAGAGGAGCATTCGAGAACAGTTAAGCGGGTTTTCAGGTATTTTTGTGGTACTAGTGATTATGGTTTGCGTTACCAAGGAAGACCAGGATTGGACAAAGTGTTGGATATTCATGGCTTTGTTGATGCAAATTGGGCTAGAGATCTAGATCAGAGAAGATCTACAAGTGGGTAAGTGTGTAACCTATTTGGAGGTGCAGTCAGTTGGATGAGTAAGAAACAATTTGTAGTGGCACTATCAACTACAAAGGCAGAATACATGGCAGCCACTCATGCAAGCAAGGATGTAGTTTGGTTGCAAAGATTTTTTTCAAGTATGGGGTTAGTACAGGGAGCTATAAGGATAGATTATGACAACCAAAGTGAAATTTTCTTGGCAAAGAACCTTGCATATCATTCAAAGACAAAGCACATTGATGCTCAGTATCACTTTGTGAGGGATATGATAGAAGACAAAAAGGTGTTGCTGGTAAAGGTGGACACTTTGAAGAATATTGTAGATGCATTGACAAAATCTATGAGCTTTGAGAAGTTCTCTTGGTGTACAGAAACAATGGGTGTTGCAGGGCTGGATAAATGACTAAGCTCTCTTGTGGCCCCCTGTGAAAAGAAAACAACAAGTGGGAGAATGTTGGGTTGTGTTATATTCTTTCCATGACTAGCCCACGTAGTTAACTAGGGGGTTAGAAGGGGGGCGTAGCCCCCCCTCGTTTCGTCAATTGCATAGCGGGGGGTGTCACAGGGAGTTTGAGGGCTGAAGGTAACCCCACTCTATGGGGTCTGGGGCAGCACCCCAGAAAATTTTGGTTTTGGACCCTATGTTAGGTTGGGCAAACCTATCTATGTTTTTGCGCATGATTTTCGCACATGGTTTCGGCGCGATGGTTTTTGGTCCATGGTATTGGATGCTTCAGCATGTATAAATCTGTATTGTAACATTGAAAGGAACATTACGAAAAATCAAGATGGTAATCCTGGTTTTGGGATCCAGGGGAAAATCTCTGTGTATATGTGTTTTATGTGTTATGCTCTCACATTGTTTTCTGTGTTTTAGAATTTGTATGCAGAAAATTTTTGTACGAGGTTAAAACCTATAGTTATATGAGGCAACCACATTGAATTGTAACATGATGACAAGATCACTATGGTGCGTATTGATAGAGGTGAGGGATTTGCCTACTTATGATGGATTAGGTGAGGTAGATGCTTTCTTGGACAAACTTGAAAAGGAAGTGCTGGAAAAAGTAACGCTTCCAAGCTTTGAAGTGGGTATTGCACACTATGCTCGCGAGGTGGTGCAGTACACTGTTGGCATTATGATACAAGTGTTTTCCTTGATGGCAAGTCACTCAGAGGTATGATACAGGTGATGGAAACTTAATCAGATGGCAGATCTAGTGCAGTAGGTCAAAGGAAAGGTATACACAGGTTAGACTTGATGAAAGCACATATACACACGGGAAATCAGAGCAAAAGGCGTGTATACGTAGGTTAATAGAAGGAAAGGTGCGTACATGTTGGAAAACTAAGTTTTGGTCTGTGGTATTTGGTCCATGGTATTTGGTCCGAAGTGTTGACCCTAGGTATTGGGTCCAAGGTATTGGCTCAACATGGTTTTGGGCCATGGTATTGAGAGAAGCCTAAACCTATATAAGGAGAAGATCATTAGGCCAAAGGGAGGTGTGGACGTGATGAATGTCTGATGAAGTGTGAGATCCAGATGCTGGTTATTGGTTGGTGATGCCTTGCTTGATCTGAACCAAGGTTGCACTCATGTGGAGGATGATGAACGATGGAATGGGATCTCAAGGCTTGCAATGATTATCTTTATATGGTTTGACTATGGATAGACTAGATCTATTGACACATGTTTATTGTATGAATGATCTAGGTATGTTCTGATGTTTGAAATAGCTGTAAAATTATGAGTTAGAATTTGCAGATCTGTACATGGGTTGTATTTCGTAAAAGTGCGTATACACGTAGGTTGGGTTCATCCAAGTAGTGTATACAGTATGAAGTATGATATTTGAAGTTTCTATTGGATTTGGTTGTTGTTGTAGAGTTATGTAGTCTGTTCTGTGTTCTGGTGACTGTGTTGTTGACAGGGTTTTAGTATTGGGTGATTCAGAGATTGATGATGCAGGTTGTATTGCAATGATGATTGTTTTATGGATCCAGTATGAAAATGAATGAAACGTGGTCCCTGGATGATCGTAGGCTGGCACCTGCTTACTAGTAAACATATTGACCAGTACAAGAGCCAATGGGTTGTAGCTCCCTTCCAGGAGCAGTTGGAAAACGAGTGAAGGTTGGAGCCTTCAGTAGGCCAGCACCTACGTACTA
>APFE031519389.1:49586-59811 GCA_000404065.3 Pinus taeda | reverse complement strand
GGACATTAGCTGGAACTACTGGAGGTGGCTGGGAGGTTGCTTCTCCCTGCTTACTCTGGGTTGCTCTTTCTAATTCCTCCTCCATCTGGATTACTCTTTGATTCATTTTCATCAGCAAATATAATGTATCTTCAATTTCTTTCTCTTGCACTAATTCTGCAGTTTGAGGGTCTTCAGTAGGAGGCAACCTCAACCACTTTCTCAATGCAGCAATATCATCATCCTTCTTCTTCATAAGGTTCCTCACACCCTTAGGATCCTTAGGATCATGTCCTAGGTCAACAATAATGTCATCCAATGTTTTAATTATGTTGTCTTTAGCTATGGAGGACATTCTTTTCCAAATCTAACTGAGTGTTAGTGTTCTTCAATGATTCTTTTAATTCATGAGCCACTGTGGCCTTGTCTGCTAAAGTAGCATAGACCATCTCACCAGTCTGCTTATGTAGCTCAATTTGGTCCATGGGGTGGATGTCTGTGGCCATGACCTGCAAATTTGTCCTAACATAGTCTGCAGCTGTCTGAGGCTGCTGAACTTTGGGCTTGAAATGGTTGAGAATCATTTTCTCTTCCTTGATATCATATGCTGCCATCAATCTTTCTTGTTTGGCAGGTGTTGATTTTAGGAATTGGTCATATATTTGCATTCTTAGTAGCTCATTTTGAGCCTTGATCTCTTTGAAGTTGGCTTTAACACTAGCTGGTCTCTTGCTTTGTTGTGTGGAGGAAGAAACCTCCATGGCATGTTGTCTATCTAGCTCTTGTTGGAAAGAGATGGTAGGCGTTTGTTGGCTTCCCTCTCTGTCTCTCCTTGGGCTTTCAAGGATCTGTTCACTGATTTCCCCCTCAAATGGAGAATCAACTCTTTGCCTTTTAGATTCAGGCTTGTGTGCAGATGATCCAGGTGGATGTTGGTGGCCACCCACCTATCCCATTTGGACCCCCAAAATTGTCTCTTTCAACATTTTCAGTTTCCTTAATTGTAGCACAACTTACTATTTTTAGCAGCTTTTCGGGTCTTGAACTTCCGGAGCCGTTTTGAGGCCCTAAACGACGTTTTTTGGGGCATCCGAGGGGAACATGGGTCCATGGAATGGACCGATGTTGCCCATTCCAACAA
The DNA here is from genome assembly GCA_000404065.3 of Pinus taeda. Taxonomy (NCBI): domain Eukaryota; kingdom Viridiplantae; phylum Streptophyta; class Pinopsida; order Pinales; family Pinaceae; genus Pinus; species Pinus taeda. Next base: position 58,691 of record APFE031519389.1, on the reverse strand, counting down.
TAATAGTGCTCGAATAGATCTTTCTAATGAGCTATTGTATGTGTCAAACGGAGATCGTACGCCAAAGTTACGACCCCGGGAAATTGATGTACCAATTTACCCAAAACGGGGCCCACAATTTGGCGTTTCATCTTCTGGGGGTCGGTTTTGGAATGTGAAGGGTTTTCCATTGTTTTCTCAATAATAAATAGGCCTTCGAGCCTCATTGTAACACAAGTTCGGAACAGTTCAGAGACATGTAGCTGCACATCTCTTCTCAGAGATAAGCTACCATCGTCCTAGCTGGTTTATTTCCAATTCTGGTTGTAAGCATATATCGGTATTTTCCATTAATGAAATAAAGTGTTATTTCCGCTGCATCTCTTTATTTATGGTTATCGCATCTCTGTATTTATGGTTATCTCTGTAATCTATTGCGTTCCTATTTAAATCCGGATCAATCAGAGTAGGTCCTTTGGTAGAAGCTTGATCGCTTGAAGGAGATCCGTAGAACAATGGGAAAGAAAGCACGTCAAAAGAAGAAAATAGCTCAAAGGAACAAGGACATCCTGCCATTGAATGGAAGCAAGTATTCAGATCCTCAATCACCTCAAATTGAAGATGGACAAGCAAATGAAGCAACAGATAAAATCATAGATCAACAAGATCTACCTAGCAAAAGGGAGAGTGCCCTCGAAGAAGAAATCATCAACTTCAAAGCTCAGGTGGAATGTGCCTCCAGAGTTCGACATATGCTGCAGGTGTTGAATGAAGAGCAAGAAAATGAGATTCTCAAGCTAAGGCAACAAGTGGAAGAAGGAAGAAAGTATGAAGATACCTTGAAGAAGCAATATTTGGAAAAAGAAGAACAACATCAAGTTGAGGTAAATATCTTGAAAGGTAAATTAGAAGAAAAAGATAAACTATTACGATTTCAAGATAGTACTAAGATCTTGGATGATATTCTTAGTAGTCAAAGGTCTCCTACTATAAAATTGGTCTTGGCTTTTATGAGTCTATTGAAGGTGAATCTAGTTCACAAAGTAAGACAAGAAACTCTAATGCAAAATCTGAAAGGCTCAACAAGGAGATGAAAGGACAACCCCATCAAAAGCCAAGGAAAGAATTTCCTCAAAGAAAATCTTTTGCTCCTAACTTATGGAGGTGATAGACAATTATTTCCTCCAGTGAATAATGTTGAATGCTATGTATGTAATAATCATGGACATGTTGCAGCTAGATGCAGAAGTAGAATGGTTCAAGACCATCACACAGAAGGATCAATATGATCAAGGTACTTTAAGGGATATTGTTTTGCGTGCAATATGTTTGGTCACAAAGCCATTGACTATTTTAGGAGGAATATGAAACATGTAATATGTTATGCATGCAACAAGCCTGGACATATAGCGAAGGAATGGAGGAGAAGATTGTGGACACCAAACCAAAAGAAGAAAACATCATCACAGTTGAAGATATGGAAGAAAAAGGAAGTACAACCAGAAATATGTGGCATAGCAGAGTACACAGCAGAGTACACAGACATGATAGATTCAGAGGAAGCTGGAAGTGTGGAACATCAGTGTTCCAAATATCATACGCGGGTTTCATGAATACAAGTCACGTATATACGTGATTTATATGCTACAAAGTCACGTATATGACGTTCTGAAGAAAAACAATAGTACAGAAGTCTGATATGGTTCAGTTACTATTTTGATGATGGCATGGCATAGGTTCAGGGGGAGCATATACTTCAAATAATGCATTGTTGGTGCTATGGTTAGAAGTTCTTGGTGATGATGCTTATTAACATATCTTGCTTGACCAAAAGAATGGATTGCAGGTTATAGATCTGGATGCTAGATGCTTATAATGTAGATCATATGGTGTATGATAGCTGCTGATAACTATCATGGTCTTATTTAGGTCCTTGGTCTCTGTGAGTCATATGATGTATTTTGTTACCCCACTATGCATGGGATGGATGATGTAATGAGTCACGTATAAACTTTTGGTATATCCCCATTTGGTTGGGTGGATGAGTCAAAAATGGTGTATTCCCACTTGATTGGGTGAATGATGCATATGCTCAGGGGGAGCATGGATAGATTGGTACATCTTGGCATATGCAAAGGGGGAGCTCAATCAGAGATTTCAGCAGATACTCAGGGGGAGTATGGACAACAAAATGTATATCAAAGAAGAGAATATCTTGGTCCGCCCTTTGCCCTTGATGTCAAAGGGGGAGAGTGACTTGGTGTAGTGGTTGCCATCAAGTCCAAAGGGGGAGATTGTTGGCATTATGATACAGGTGTTGTCCTTGATGGAAACTCACTCAGAGGTATGATATAGGTAATGGCAACTTAATCAGATGGAAGATCTAGTGCAGTAGGTCAAAGGAAAGGTATATGCGGGTTAGACTTGATGAAAGTGCATATACACGTGGGAAATCAGAGCAAAAGGCACGTATACGTAGGTTCACAGAAGGAAAGGTGCGTACATGTTGGAAAACTAAGTTTTGGTTCGTGGTATTTGGTCCATGGTATTTTGGTATTGGTCCATGGTATTTGGTCCGAAGTGTTGACCCTAGGTATTAGGTCCAAGGTATTGGCTCAACATGGTTTTAGGCCATGGTATTGAGAGAAGCCTAAACCTATATAAGGAGAAGATCATTAGGCCAAAGGGAGGTGTGGAAGTGATGAATGTCTGATAAAGTGTGAGATCCAGATGTTGGTTATGGGTTGGTGATGCCTTGCTTGATCTGAACCAAGGTTGCACTCATGTGGAGGATGATGAACGATGGAATGGGATCTCAAGGCTTGCAATGATTATCTTTATATGGTTTGATTATGGATAGACTAGATCTAGACACATGTTTATTGTATGAATGATCTAGGTATGTTCTGATGTCTGAAATAGCTGCAAAGTTATGAGTTAGAATTTGCAGATCTGTACACAGGTTGTCTTTGGTAAAAGTGCGTATACATGCAGGTTGAGTTCGTCCAAGTAGCGTATACAGTATGAAGTATGATATTTGAAGTTGCTATTGGATCTGGTTGTTGTTGTAGAGTTATGTAGTTTGTTCTGTGTTCTGGTGACTGTGTTGTTGACAAGGTTTCAGTATTGGGTGATTCAGAGATTGATGATGCAGGTTGTATTGCAATGATGATTTTTTTATGGATCCAGTATGAAAATGAATGAAACGTGGTCCCTGGATGATCGTAGGCTGGCACCTACGTACTGGTAAACATATTGGCTAGTACAAGAGCCAGGGGGTTGTAGCTCCCTTCCAGGACCAGCTAGAAAACGAGTGAAGGTTGGAGCCTTCAGTAGGCCAGCGCCTACATACTAGTAAATGGAATGGCTAGTACAAGAGCTAAGAAGGTTGTAGCCTTCTGCAGGTAGAAGCCTGCGCACTGGTAAAGGACTACACCAGTACATTGTAAAATAATTTTCTTATTAAAGGAAGATAGAAACAAATTGCAGCAGGTCGTTTTCACCCACATTGGGATTCCACCTTATATCATGGTGTTCATGTGTGCTCTTTATGTGTTATGATCTATTCTTCTTACTGTTCATATGGTTAATAATGTTCTGATGCATTCACTGAAGATGAACTAACTAAATCATAAAGGTTACTGAATGTACGCTAGTTGCTTTTAACACAGTAGCGTATATATGCGGATATCCTTAACTGAAGTAGCGTATATGAATCTGAGTATGAAAATGAAAAGGTATCTGATTTGCTAATACTGATTCACCCCCTTCCCCTCTCAGTATTATTTCCAACATACACACCAAGGAAGCTTTCAAGACTGGTGTGAATGCAGGATAATGACTTCCATGCATTTTAGGAATCCTAAGATGTGATTAATAGATAAATACAATGTATGAGATGGTTTGCAAGCGCATTTGTCTAGGTTGGCATAGGAATATGGTATACAACATTCACAAATGCACATGGACTTCACGTTGGGGAACATGGTCAATAAGCATGTGTTGGGGGGGGGTGGAAATTGCATGAATGGTCCCTCAAGTTGGAATGACCGAATGTGGAAAGAATGAGTGCGTAGAATTTTACCCATGCAGAAGCATTTAAGGAAGTGTGTGAAGCACTTAACAGAGTATATAATGCGCAACGAAGTAATTGGGGCCTGCACGTACCAGCAGTTTTGTGGGCTTATAAGACAACGTTCAAGAAACTGATGGGACAGATGCCTTCTAAGCTAGCCTATGGATCAAATGCTGTAATACTGATGGAGTATAATATGCCTATTCTGTGCATAGCAGCGCCCGTGGATATGACGGTTTTCAGAGCCTTAGAAGAAGGGATCGTGCAGCTAAATGAAGAATAACACTTGGGACCTGATGAAGAGATCCAACAGGATAATCTTAGGCTCCAAGAACTCATGAATGAAAGAGCTCGGTTAAGGGAGAAAAGCGCTCTGGTGGAAGCAAAAGTCAAGAAGCTTGAGGAAGGAATAAAGAAGGATTTTCTCGATAAGAAAACTGTGGTAATAAAACAGGATGCGCATGATTACGTTGACAAATTTGGGGACTACCACCGAGAATTGATCAGTTTGATTCCTTGGATTGGACCACATATTACTAAGGGGATCACAGATAGTGGTGCGATATAGGCATTAAAGCTAAATGGAGAACCTTTCCCAGACAAAGTGAATGGCAGTCAGTTGAAGCCATACACGAGTGGCCCGATTGTCTGACTAGCCGATAGAAGCACAGTCTTAGCGCTGTAGGTGGCTGAAAGGGGATGTGGGACTATAAACAGATGTAGGGAACATAGGAGCAGATACACGAAAGAAATTCAGATACAACGGTCCCCGAACAGAAAGTCCAGGAAATAGAGCAGGCAACTGTGTAGTGCACTACCGACCTTGCAGTAGTTCGAGCAACATTGGGAGGTCTCCACTCGAAGATCTCCACACTGACAGAGTGACTCGAGGGTGAGTCACAATGTTTATGTTGGGGGCCTGTTGGGCGCGGCATCCCCTAAGGCAATTTTTTGGGCTTAAAGCCCAAGTTTTGACTAAGTTCTATGTAAAGACTCCGTGATTTGTGGGCATGGAGCACGAAGTTGTAATTAAGTCATAAGGTTGTCCACCCTTACTTTTGTAATGTAATGTCAGCTTGAGAGTTATACCCATGGTATGTGGTCCATGGGATTCTATAAATAGAGCGAGGCTCTAAGTTGTAAAGACATCGAAGATCGAAGAATCTAAGAGATGATGAAGCATTGAGTCTAAAGTGTAAAGTCATGTCTTAGGGTTGTAAAGTAGGAGAAGGCTCTGCAGCTGAGTGTGCAGAGGCCTAGTAGTCCACAGCTGAGTGCGCAGACCCCTGCAGTTGAGTGTGCAGGGCAGGTTGAGTCCGTAATCTTTAGAGAAGTAATAAAGAGAAGTTTTACATCAATTGTGCGTATCTTTACTATTTTATGCATTGAATGTATTGGGTATAATTTCCATTTATGTTGTTTATATGATGCACGAACTTATATGAATATGTTTATAAAGCAAATATAAGATAAAGTATCTATTTACGCGAAGATAACTAACTGTTATAAGAAGATAAGTAATATCCATGGTGTAACTTGGGGAAATAACGCAGATTGCGACTTTAGCAGCGCGAAATCACCTCAGCCCCTAGCTAGGGTTGTGCAAATGCGAGTATAACAAAGCCCGAAGGCCTCACAGGTCAGGATAGTGCATGAAGTAACCTGTGTGAAGGTATTCACAGTTTGACTAAAATGACCCCTCAGACATCTCAAGGGTGTGAAAACTTGGTTCCAGCAACCCCCCATACTGCTTCGGGTGAGACCTCAGTCCATGCTCTGCGGGCTGTTGCTAAAAGGGCTAGTAGTACAGAGATTTGTTTGGATAAATAACTCTGAACCTAGGTCAGGCCCCATCAAGCCAACATGAACCATCTCTTCAGATAAGTAAAATAACCTGGAAATGATAGTACTAAAGAAAATTCTTGTTCAAGACCTTGAATGGACCCCTACTATCCATGATGGGCATTTCATTGAACATATTGTGATTGTGTAATCTATAAGTCCAATTAATAGTTTTGAGCATAGGGGTCTCATAGTCAGTTTAGAATCGCTAAGAACCATTGATTCTTGAACACATTAACTGCCATTCCATCGATTAGGTCATTGATACATTGGCCATTCAATTACAATTAAAAATATGAGGGAAGCCATACGTGGATGCTGTCATAAAACGCATACATAACCAACATAATAGGGACAAAAATACTAATGAAAGTACAACCATATATACCACATACAATCCATCAAAATTCTCATAGAAATACAAGGAGAAACAACCTTTCATTAATGATGCAAAATCCAAACCCGGGATGGGACTTCCACATTCCACCCGACCATAGAATAACTGAGCCAAATGTCTCTTCAGCCATTCACCCCCATGCCATATTCCAAGCATGAATGTGGGATCTTATAGAAAACATCAATAAAAAACAATCAAGGGCTTCCAAAGTCCATCCATCTCAACCCATCAAATAGTAATTACACCTCGCAGTCGGACATCACCAAACCATCATCAGGTCGGTCTCTATCCTAGTCATGCAAGGCTCTAAATCATTAGTCCAACCCGACTATGGGACTAGTAACTCAACCCACAACTTTTACTGGGCTCTAGAGTGTTTGTCCAACCAAGGATATGGGAGTAGTAACTCAACCCACCAAGGGCTCCAAATAATTTGTCCAACCTAGGCTATGGGACTAATTGTTGGAAAATACTGAGGGGAGGGAGGGGGGTGAATTAGTATTCCTTAAAAATTAGTAGTTTTAAATCTTTGTAGCGCATTAGTTAATCTTCAATTATCATTAACATTTATGCAGTAACAATAGTGAATAAAAGAACACAGGAGGCACAAAAATTTTAGGTGGAAAACCCCCTCTGGGTCAAAAATCACCAAAAGCTTTTCAAATAATTCTTTAATCTGAAACTCCTATTGAAAAGAAAGATCCAACTTCCTGGAATCTAGAAAAGTATTCTTCTCCATCTCGCACTGGATGGATGCTCCAATGCATGAGATTCTTCAGTAGTCAACTGAATGGATGCCCCAACACCCAATGAGCTACAACTCACCCTATCACCACCCTACCATCCTATAGAAGAATAAAATAAGAATGGACTCTCGTATCAGGGAAAACGGTCCACTTTACAATGATATAGAATGATGTAGAAGAAGAAGACACACTAGACCATAACCCAAACTATGACACAACCACCTAATGATGATCCTAGACCTCCCGACACTGCCTCTTCAACTCTTGGCAGATAGACACTTGTACAAATTTTACAATGATGCTTTTACAATGACTCTGTACAATGATACTTTTACAATGATTGTATGTAGTGCTTCCCACTTGAAGACTTCATGTGGTGAACTTCTTGCTGTTGTTCTGCATCTTGATTTCTGCTCTTGTCATGCTACCCTTTTTCACTCTTCAGAACATTATATTATGCAATGAATCTTCTCTTGATGAATATATAATACCTGCAAAAAGTCTTCAAAGAAATACCCATGACATGATAATAACAAAACATACCTCATCCTGCAGAACATATGTCAGTGCTAAAAAAATAAATAAATTAGAATACAAAAAAACTAATGCAATTAAGGGATGAACATTCATATACAGAAGATAATTACCTATATCTTACCTCTACTGCATCATTTTGCTACACCTTGCTCTTTGCTACCTTAGAAAGTCTGGTCCTTTGCACCTCTGGACAACACTTGATCCAGTTTTTCTTACCTTGTAGGAGCATGCTATTTAATCTGATGTATCTCTGCGATTTCAGATCCCCAACATGTGATCTTCAGTTTCGTAGAGGCTCTCCAAGTCTTCTTTCAAATGCCACAAGTCTAACCCAATTTTGACTCTTCAAGACAAAGTTATGCCCAATCTCTCACAATGACCTAATTATCGACTAGCTCAGTAGATTGAACTTGTACGACGTACCATGTGTCACTATTTGTTAGGTCCCTAGAATACTAGTGATTACCCCATTAATATTGTAGTTATATCCCTTATTAATATTGTTGTGCCCCTATTGTCCCAATATTGTTATTACTTTGCCCCATAGAATCCCTCTATTGTTATTTTTGTGCCTTTATATTATTACTGTTAGGTCGGTTGGGTTATATTGTAACTCCTTAGGCTCCTATATATAGAAAGGAGGTTTTGTCATTTGAATCATAAAAGAATCATTCATTTGTGTAATGTAAATTAGGTTACCCCCTCGAAGAGGTTGAATTCTAAGGCGTTGATCTATCTTTTCTATCTTTTTGTCAGCTGGTTTCATAACATTTGGTATCAGAGCTTTGGATTCTAGGATTTCGCTGCTCCAAATAGGTCATCGTGGCATTTTAGCTATAACTCTTTTCTATGATGTTTCAGAAGAAAAAAAAATCCATTTGAGACGAATTCACACTAAACCTTGGGTCCTAATTTCAGAGCTTTTCACACTATATTTGTGGAGATATGATATGAGGAAGTTGGTCTTTTGCAGACTCCTGAATTACATTCCAAATAGGTGACCTGGGGAAAAACATCATAACTTTCTTTTTGGATATCGGATTGAAGTTCTATAAGAAGGTACAGAAAGAGGATAGATTATAGTTTCTTGTATATATTTTTTAGAGCCAAAGGTCAAAACAGGGACACGTGGCATGTCGTACAATTTCGCTCTACTGAACTAGTCTATAATCAGGTCATTGTGGGAGATTTGGAATAACTCTTGCTTGAAGAATCCAATTTGGATTAGACTAGTGGCATTGGAAATAGGACATAGAGGGCTACTGCAAGTCACAATTTTAGAATTGGATGATCCGAAATTACAGAGATATATCAGAGGCAATATCGAACTCCTACAAAGTGAAAAAAGGTGTGTAGATTTTTTTAATTTTTGCTTAAGCTTGGTTTGAAAAATCATTTTGAAGGAATTAAAAGGGAATAGTAGAGCATTATTATCAATAACTGATGCCCCAAGGAAAGAAAATTCAAACACCTAGTAATCAACCTGAAAGCTCTAGCATGACTCATGAAGAAGAGGAAGAAATGCTACA